>QEPC01001091.1:949882-981236 GCA_003113815.1 Sphenodon punctatus
CATGCCTGGAACTCCCTCCCTGCCCACATCCGCCTTGCCTCCTCCCTCCGCTCCTTCAAATCCCTCCTCAAGACCCACCTTTTCCTTGCTGCCTTTGCCAATGCCTGCTAGTCTTTCCCCTTACTCTTGCTGTCTGCCCTCCTCTGCCGACTGCTGCTACCAACCTCTTTGTAACCAAGCCAAGCATACACACCTGAGACTTCGCATCCGCTTGAATGTTTGTTTGTCTTCTCCCCTGTCTCTCCCACTGTCCCCTCTCCGTCTCCCCTCCCCACTTTGTCTTTTAGATTGTAAGCCACAGGCAGGGACCGCGTCTAATTCTATGTTCTGTACAGCACCATGCCACACGACTGGCGCTATATAAATGTTTATAATAATAATAATAATAATACACATAGATTGATGACAGCTAGTTTTATAAGATGTTGTTTGCATGTATTTTCTAGGTTTAGCATTTTTACTTCATATATAGATCCATTTCGGGATCAACATAGACTTTTAATACATCGTTGGCATAGAGTTCATTCATATATAGAGATTGTTTCATTAAATTTATTACACATTTCTTTTCCAGTGGCCTTTTCGCTTTCATTTGTGTGTTCCTGGGCCACTGTTGTTGTGTTGTTTGTCTCCTTTTTTGTTGTTCTCTTTGGCAAAAGCAAGGTGCTGTGACATCCCGGAATGCTAGGAGTGCAAGGAATGAAGGGATAGGTGTCTTCTAGTGCAATTTTATAGCTGGCCACTAGGGACAAAGTATGATGGTACTAAGTTGGTTTACAACTGTGGTGTGAAGAATGCTGGAGTGAGTTCACTAGATAAAAGTAATTTGACTTTTTGTTAAATAGGTTTTGATTTGTTCATGAAAACATGGCCCAGGACAGCAATATACAATGGAATTTTTTCCCTGAAGGGTACACATGAGCATGGCCTCTAGAGTAGAAGCCTCCCTTCCCAGTTTAAACCCCACTTGTTTACAAAGGTAACTTTAGCCCCTGTGTTTGTGTGAACACAGGTGAGGTTAAAGCACAATGGAAGGTATCTATCTCTAAACAAGTTCTCGTGTGAACAAGTCTTTGCTGTCAGTGGAGTAGGCACTGAGTGAGGTACAATTGCAGATCCTGCACTCAGGCAAACCTCCTTCATTCACACCCTCAGTCCCTGCCATGCTACGACCTGGCCTGGCACCCCAGAAGGGTTACACTACCCACTACAGTGAAGGGAGGTAAATCTGCAATTTTTATGCCTACCATATCTATATATTAATAGCCAGTTGAGTTCACTATATACAGATTTTTTCCCGGTACTTTCAATTGAGTAACCTACACATAGCTATATTAAATGAAAGCTCAAGAACTGAAGATTTGCCATAAATAAAAAACAAAACACAAACAAACTAGAGCTTTTAAGCAGTGAATGTGACTTGCTAAAAGTAGTGCTGTGCTTCAGTGTCTCAGCAGTCTCACAAACAGTGTAGATCTACGCTCACTAATTGCCTGGCTTTCAGCTCTTCATGGCTTCACATGGACATCGAAGAGGAACTGACAACCATTTTCTAAATGGAAGACACAAAAAGAACAGGGAAACTCATCATAACCACTGTAGACAAATTGAACCTTCCGATGAAGATTGCAAGTCTACACCACGACAATGTATTGCAGACATGTCAATTAAAAGCAACATAGCAGTTTGTGTTTAAACTGTTTATAACAACAGGTATGCACTAAATCCATCACAACAGATTCTTGGTACAACAATAGTGATTTGACCGCAACCTATCAATTCTGTGGGGCTAAGCATTCCACACATGGGATTACTGATAGCAGCAGCAAGGCATAAGGAAGGTGTGTGTTGCTTCTACAGATCAATCTCTGTCTTTCAGACAGGGGACTTCCTTTTAACTTTAGGTGCAGGAAATTTCTAATTATATTTGCAGTTGCAATGATCGCTGGGGCAGATAGACAAAGTCTGAATTTATTTCCCAGTGCCAGTATTCTCACATGGACTGTTATATGTAGCAATGTCACGGATGCAATCCATGGAGCCCCTCAAAGTGCAAATGCTACTGACATCTGAGCAAGGAACCTTTTTTTAAAAAAAAGCAGGAACATATGTTAAAAATATTGTTTTCAGTTAAGTGTTTTCTATGAATATTACAGATTTTTCACTGATTATCCACTATAGCCCATCATGTGCAGTTTATGGGCAGCCTTGTTCACCACAACATGTCTGTCCTTGACCCGTTTTAAATGAGATGCACCCAAGCATGCCCACTGCATGGGCATGTGTGAGTGTGTCTCGTTTGTACAGTGGCAGTGGTGGGCGTGTGTGCATCCGTGTGTGCTCCTATATAATGTGCATCCCCACCCACCTCCACCCATCACCCCTGCACAGAGCAACCGGCAAAAACCCCATCTAACCAGGCACCAGCAAAACAAGTGGGGGGGGAGGGGAAGAGTCATGAGGCTGCTCTGCTCCTATCCTTCTCACACCCTGCCTTCCTCCCCGCCTAAACCAGGCACCAACACAACAGGTACAGGAGAAAGCCAGGAGGCTGCTATGCTCCCATCCCTTTCACATCCCACCCACCTTTCCCAGGCACCGGCACAACAGCCGTGTTGCAAAGTCATGATATCCTCCCAGGCTAAGGCACCATGTAGAACCCAGCCGGCTTGCAAGACCATCACTTCTCTTGGCCCCACTCCTGCTGCTGCCACTGCTACTTCTGACCATTTCTGTGATTTAAAAAAAATATATATTTCAGTGTTGTCTGTGATTTTCAGTAAAAATCCCTCTGCCAAAATTGTAGCCCTAATCATGACATCACAATGCTCCACGGGGGCGGTGTCCTCATTCCACTTAGTTTCTTGTTTTTCCATCATCTCCCCATTGTCCTCTCTTTCATAGGTATTGCCTTGTTCTGAGAATATATGGCAATTCTGACAATGCTTCCCTTCTCTTCGGCAAAGCATTGAGAGGGCTGGTTCTAACCCATAGAGCTGCCAGCCCTCTGAGACACTTGAGATACAGTGATTTAACATTTTGCAACATCTTGCGTCTCTCACAAACAGGGCTTTACATTTTTAAAAGAGGCTACTGTACTCTTTCAGAGAAGAAGAAGTAGCCCTTCATTTCCAAGAACAGAAAGCAATTTCTCATGAGATAATTATCTTAGGCTCCTTATGCTAAACTGTAACTAGCCTCATCAGGTCTGAGCTGAGTGTCAGGTTTGCATTGCAAGGCTGTGATGCAAACATCCCAACGATCCTAGGATGTTGTGTGACCTAGGGACTCTTAATATTCTTGCAAGCCCTGGGCCCAAGATTCTGGATAACCCTGCAAAAATAAGCATAAGACCTGCAGGCCCCTTGCATCCTTAAACTCAGATCTATCAGCCCCTAGGTGGAAGTTCTGATCACTTTGCTATGTGGAGAAATGCATTGGCCAACAGTACTGTATCTATGAAGGCACACCACAGAGCCTGGTGGATAAAACCACCTATAGAGTCCCTGGCTGGCTGCACTCTGCTGCAGCATTGATTGGCCAGGAACCACTGTAAAAGCCAGGGAAAATGTGATAGCTCCTGGTACAGGAGGTTTGGAGGGGAACTGCGAGGGAGCTGCCACCTGCTAGGGATCAGCACTTACAGTCCCTTCCTGACAAGAGCCAATGGACTCAGAACCATGGGCGTTGCGACATGTCCTGGAAGCATGCGTGAACTCCTTGCTACAGAGAATGCATAGAAACATGATGAGCAGTACAGACAGTAGCAGATCTTTGCACTGTCATGTTTGCATGAGTAGGTTTGCACGAATGCTACGTTGTGACGCAAGGATCACAACACAAAACAACATCAAGATCTCCTAATGCAATAAACGTTTGCTGTCCTGTGAAGATACCAAATGAGAACAGAGTTTTCTATTTGCTTGTTCATCTTTCTGATGAAATACACAGGAGTGCTCTAGGTTGTGATCTTCATATATATTTATCTAAAAGAGAGAACAGCTTTGTTTGACAAAAAAAATCATGTCCAAAAGAGAGCAAGTCTCCATGAAGGCACAACCGTAAACGTAATACAAATTATACTCAAAGTACAAGAACAACGGGTTTCATCTTACCCTGTGCCTCAGAAACAGCATCAGTGCAAGGAATTTTGCTGCCTTAGGTGGCCCTGTCCCCCCCGCCCCCCCCGGACTCTCCTACCGCTGATCCCGCCGTGGAACTTACCATTGGGGTTGTAGTTTTTGCTGCCCCCTTACTCGCCACCCTAGGTGGCCTCCTGCTCTGCTTCTATGGTAGTGCTGATCCTGCTCACAAGAACACGGAGCAATTTAATCATGTTATGTTGCTGATGTGAATTGAAGAAACTCTGAACTTTTCATGAGTCCCCCTGTACAAACCTAACCCAAAAAATAGTTTTGGAAAGAAAATACATGAGCTCTTATGGATAGAATGTAAATGGTTGGATTGGGATAACAGGGGGATGCATGACATATAGCCCATGGGTGACATTGAGCACCACAAGTCCATTTTGGTGGGCTGGGAATTTTTGATAAAAGAATGAGAAATTCAGCTCTCTTCTCAAGCCTTCATTGTTGGGGAGACAAACTTTAAAAATGTGACTGCAATGGGATCTAAAGTCTCAGAAACCAAAACCAAAAAGAATCCTACATTTAAGTCACACAATTTTAAACTTATCTCATGGCTTCCATCAGGGGCCTGACATGGGACTTCTGAACATTTAGGGTAAGTAATACCAAAGCTCTTGGCCAACACAGAGCTGGGATGCAGTGGACATATCCAACACAAGACCTGGACCCTTTCCCCACTACTCCTGGTATTTGGGTGCAAATAACTCCTTTGTAGAGCAGCCTTGCCTCAAAGTGTTAATCTTCTTGTCCAAGTCCTTGTTCTGGTCAGAATACAATGCAACTGACACTGAGATGCCCCCTTAGACTCATGAAATCCCTTTCAACCCAACTATTTTAAGAGTCATCTATCCTGCTCCAAAGCAGGATACGTCATGCCTACAGCATCATTGGCCATTTTCAAATGGATCATGGCGCTTCCACAGTCTGTGGGAGGATGGGTGGAGGTGGCGGTGGGTGGGCAGTGTGTGGGCGACCTATCCCAGACTCCCAGCCACCTCCACAAATGGAACATCTGCCATTGGCTTCCATTGCTCCGTGCATGGGCGATGGGTGGAGAGCGCATGCACACACACCCTGCAGCAATCCCACAGATGCCCCCCCCCCCACCTGCCCGCACATGTGGGCAAGGGTGTGTGTGTCCCTGCGAAAAGGGCCATTGATAGATGCTTACTCAGCCAGTTTTTGAAATCCATACATCCTGCAGCTAGGAACCCTCTAGACCACTAATGTTTAATAAGCATGCATGCTAGTTTGAAGTGTGCAGAGTGTCCCACTAGCTGTGACCAATTGTGGGTGAGTAAAATTTGTTAGTGGTCCATTTAACAATTTAAGTCAAGAATCTTTGGGATAACTATGTAAGAAAAATGGTGCAGTATTTAAGACAGTGGGCTTCGGGCAAAAATCCCCCCACTCCCCCCCGGCAACAGCCCCCTTTGGTGGATAAGAACAAAAAGTAACCCTAAAATATTACAGGAAGAAGCAAGGTGAAGGCCAGAGCTGAGCCCTCACTTCAACAAAACAAAGAAAATCATACATGAAAGAAAGCAACAGGTATAGATAATGTGCATTCCACAGTTAGCTTCTCATCCTGACTTGTTACTGATTATAAATGCCTTTCATTACAGATTATATTTATTTTGACAGTTTTGCCATCTTTATTTTTTCAGATCAGGAACCAGGATTTATAAATAATTTGATTCTTGGGTCAGTTCCTTCAACTTCTGAAAAGAATGCACTCTACTTTTAAAATAGCACTGGGGAAGTAAAATCAGGACTGTATTAGACTTTGTTATCATCTGTTTCAGTCAGTTCACTTAGTAAGGGTGTTTTCACATGGAAAAACTATTCCGGACGAGTTTTTATAAACTCTGGTGTTTATTAGCCTGCACTAACAGGGTGGTACCTTTTAGACCTTTAAAGCCCTAAACGGCCTGGCCCCACTTATCTGCAGGACCACCTCACCCTCCAGGTCATTGATCGGCCCCTGCGGTCGGTTGGGAGCGTCCTCCTTGAGGTCCCTCAGGTTTCCAGGGTGCCAAGTATGAGGGCATTCTCAGTGACTGCACCACAGCTGTGGAACTCCCTCCCTTTGGAGGTCCACCTGTCCGTAGACCTCCCCTCTTTCCGTAGACAGAGCAAGACCTGGCTGTTCCACTGGACCTTTGGTGAGGGAGACGGGTAATGGGTGGGGATTGGGTTAGGGCTGGGAATTTCCCCCCCTGTTTTTTCTGCCTGGGTTATTTTAATGTGTATTGATTTTATGGTTTTTATGGTTATTTTAAGATGTTAGATGCCATGAGATGCGTGAGCAGGACGAGGCGGCATAAAAATGTGAGTAAATAAATAAATAAATAAATAAAATAGCAGACTAACAATCTAATCCGGACTAATTTCTAGTCCGGACTAGCTGTGTGAATAGAACATTGCAGTTAGTACGGTTCTTAAAGTCTCTGTGGCTGTATTTAGTTAGTCCGGGCTAAATTAATATAGTCCGGACTAGTTTGTCCATTTGAATGCTGTCAATGGTTCTTATTAGTCTAGACTAAGAAATAAGTACAGTTGTTATAAAACCCAAATCACTGGGTTTTATAAGAACCATTCTTAAAGTAGTCCAGACTAATGTCTGTCTGAATTACTAGTGCTGATTAGTCCGGACTAGTTGACTATCCAGCACTTATTGCCATAGGGTCCAATTACACTCTAGGTATTTTATGCCTCTCTGGTTTGTAGAATCACATAAAGTGACGTTTCAGTCACAGAAAACATTGCAATGGGTATATATATATATATATAAATCACATGTTCAGTCACCTCCCTCTAAACCCCCAAACCTCCCACATCACTCCCATTCAGGGGAATTCCCTTCTCCCACATTCCCTAATCTAAAGACCCAGCCAATAACACACCACCACCACCACCCAAAAGGGCGACATGGCTATCCTGTACCCCACCCTCCCAACCGTATCCATAAAATCCTATCCTACTCACGCACACACACCCTTTCCCTATCTCCACCTTAAACACACCCTCAAACTCTTACCTCTCTTCCCCTCACAGAGGGGCTGTAGCTGTCCCCAACTCCAGGTCTCCAAATTGCCCCCACAATATAAATATATTTTACAAATTATTGATTGTCTTAACCAAAGGTTGAAACAACGAACTTAACCATGTAAATAAGTTGAAGCAACAAAGTTACACTCCAATATAAATAAGTAATCCCAGGTACAACATGTTACAAAGACTCAAAATTCCCTGCCTCCCACCATTACAATACAACATGAACCCCTTCATATCAAACACCAGAATCTAAGAAGTGGTAAGGCATAATTCCCTACTGCCACTGCAAGCTACTTAATGGCCACCTAATGACTGGTACCCTTAGGCACTGCCCTTTGGCAGCCGCCACAGGCAGCTGTCTGCAGGGCTGGCAGCAGTTGATGTAGGCTGCAGGGGAGGAAGAGTGAGGGGTTGGCCGGTGACTCAGCTAGCCCACTCCTCAAACATCCAGCCATCACAAGTGGGGCTTCCTGTCCTCTGCAGGACTGAGTTATCCTAAAACCTTAATTTCCTTGTCTAGACCTTTCTCAAGCTACAGACTTTTCTGGTTTCCTTCTTTTACTGCAGAGAGTGCAGATTTTTCCCTAGGCAAATGGGAATAATCCCACTAAAATTAATCAGAGAATTTTAGGATTGAAAGGGGCTTCAAGGGATGTCAGCTAGTCCAGCCTCCTGCCTCTGCCCACTCCAAGGGAGGTAACCTCTGCCTACAGCATCACAGACAGCTGGCTTTTGAAAACATCCAAGGAAGGAAATTCCACAACCTCCCTGATTGTGGAAGTTCCTCCCCCACCAAGGAATACTATCTGGTCTTTCTAAGACTCTATCATCCCGTTATCTACATGCAGTTACTGATTACAAGACTCATTCCTCTAGGGCAGAGCCCATGATCTATAACTCAGAACAAGTGGGAACTAATACATACCATCATGTGATATAGTCTTCCATTTTACAGGACATTGATGAGTTAAGACATCATGCAGAATTTCTTAGTTCTGCCTTTTATGCATAACAGATTAGCTACGCAATTTGCTCAGTGTAGAGAGAGATCATTAACAGTGACTGGGTGTGAACATCAAGAGAACACTGAACTTACATAAACATTAATCTGGAACTTTTCCAGTATTCCGTTGCCCCACAGTTCTTACAGTTGAAGTTCTTGCTAGCTGAAGCCACATTTCTCACATGCGAGTGGTATAAGTGAGATCAAACCAATACTGTGTACCCCTTTGGGAAAAATAGCCACACCCACAACTCATTAGCAGGCTGTAAATGAGACTATCCACTGGAGAGTGAACCAAAAGTTCAACAAACAACTTGAAAAAGCTTTGGCCAACAAAGAAACTCTGAGAAGAAAAATAAGGAGCCCAATCCTGACTGACTTACACCAGTATAAATGGGGTGTTTTATTTATTTATTTAAAACTTATATCCCACCCCTCCTGCTCAAAGGCAGCCTGGGGCAGCGAACAACACACACACACACAAATTCAACAATAAAACATTTAAAAATAAATCTACACATTTTAAAACAAATCATAAAAACTCCCCCTCCCCCACCCTCCCCCTCGCCAAAGGCCTGCCAGGTCTTACACAAACGTTGAAACGACAAGAGAGCGAGGGCCAACCAAGCCTCCTCTGGGAGTGAATTCCACAGCACGGGGGCAGCCACCGAAAAAGATCTCACATCAGTGGCTACCTGTCTCGCCCGGGAAACCTCCAAAAAGGCCCCCACAGACGATCTCAGGGGTCGCACGGGGACATGGGGAGTGAGGCGGTCCCGCAGATAGGCAGGGCCCAGGCCGTGTTAAAGGGAATGGGATTACATCAGTGTGAATTCTGTTCAATTTCCAAAGGGAGTTGTGGTGGCCCTTCAGAGCCAAAGTCTCTGGTCCTGTTCACATGGGCCGCAGAGGGTAGGGGATGGGTATGCACCTGCGGTGGGCGTACGGCCATTCCCACGGGCACACACCCATCTCCACGCATGGAGCAACCGGCATTGGAGTCCGTTGCGCCGTGTATGGGTGATGGGTAGAGGCGGGTGGAGTGCAGGAGCACGCACGCACCCCCGCCCACTGTGGGCGCCATTCCCCACAGATGCCCACGGACAGCACACACCACGGACAGCATTCACACAGGTGCCCCCCACCCGAACACGTGTGAGGGGGGGCGCCTGTGTGAAAAGGACCTCTGTGAAAGCCTGTGGGACGTGAACTCCTTAGTAACTTAGGTGCTTTTAAATGTTGCACCTGGCTGTTTGTTCTTTTCTTACCCTTGCCTCCATCTGCCAGATCGAATTTATTTAAAAATGGGCATCATTCATTTATTTTAAATATTTATTTATTTAAAGTATTTTTATCCTGCCCCTCCTGCCACAGGCAGCTCAGGGCGGCTAACAATATAAATACACAAAACAATATAAAACATTCATTAAAACAACTCATAACAATAGGAAGAAGTTAAATATATATATAAACAAAATATAAACAAAAACCTACCCACCCTAACCCTCTATCCCCGTCCCATCACCCATCTCCCTCACCAAAGGCCTGGTGCAAGTCAGGTCTTACATGATCTTCGAAAAGAAGGGAGGTCCAGGGCCAACCGAGCTTCTGCCGGGAGGGAGTTCCACAGCCTAGGTGCGGCCACGGAGAATGCCCTCTCCATAGTGCCCCCCTCCCCTTTAAAAGACTGAAATATTTGAAATGTGCCAGCTTATACTAACACTTTGGATGATCCCTTATGTAACCCTACTCTCCCCATCCTTTGGCCTCCTTGCCAGGAGGGGGGAGCTATGGGGCCTGGGGCCCTCTTAGGGGTTCAAGCATGTGGTGCCTCCAGTTGGGGGAACTCCCCAGTCTAAAAGGGGAGGAGGGCTTCATCGCCACCAACATAAACAAAGCCCGAGGTAAAACCCAAAGAAGGCTCAGACCCAGACCCCCCCCCCCCCTCACTGATCCCAATAAGGGAACTACACATAGATAAGTAAGGGGGGGGAGGCTTTATTACAATAACCATAAACAACAAAATCTCCAAAGAAGACAAAAAGTCCAGAGCCCCCCCCCCCTCACAGATCCCAATAAGGGAGCGGGGTCAATAAATCAGGGGAAAGGGGGAACAAGGCCAGTGGTGCTGAGGAGGGGGGACAAATTAGCTCATCGTATCAAATCAGTTTATTAGAGTCTGGTGTCTCTCTCACGTTTTGCTCTAAGACAGTTCTCCCTGCTCTTTCAGATGTTCCCCTCAGCTCTCTCTCCCCCTCTGGTGTCTCTCTGCCATGGGGTCAGCTTTCTCTCCCTCTCTCCCTCACTGTTGATGCTGCCTCCGTTCGCTTCATTCCTCTCTCTCTTTCTGGCGGTATCTCTATCAGCGTGCTTTCTCCTTCACTCTCCCTCCTCTCTTCTCCCTCCCTCTCCTCTGTTCCCTTCACACCTCTCCCCTCTCCATTCTATTCCGCTCTCCCCGCATGGAGGATCTCTTCTTCTACGGGTTCACCCAGCTTCTCCCTCAGGCTCTTACCCCTCCCTTCCCTAAAGGGAGTCTTAAAGGGCCAGTGTTTGCCCTGGAGCCACACTTATTCCAGCTGAGATTATTTAAAAAATTTAATTATGCCTCACCCCACCCGCTCTCTGTGGTTTTCTGTAGATAAATATAGCCCCCCCCCCTTTTGTGCCCAATTATCACATAAAGCAGTCGTGAAACTTCTTGGCAGTATCCTGCGACCGCTGAACACAATCCTGGCCTTATTCCATGACACACTTTAGAGGTGCTGCTTTTGATTGTCATGCCGACCTTTCACATTGTTTATTACATAGCGTGGCCATACCTCCCCTTTAAAAGAGGACGCTTATGAAAAATACATGTTGCAGGGCTGCATTGGTTCCAGTGCAACCCATCACAATGTATTTTTCATAAGCATCCTCTTTTAAAGGGGAGGTATGGCCACCCTATTATACACCTCTTGGTAACCCAAGAGGGTAGCCCATTATCACATACCAGATTACCCTCTGTTAATCCATGCAATTTACATGTTGACACTCAACACCTTCCTCTCTTGCTCACTTTTTATGGTTTAGTTCTGCCTCTCCATTCCTTATTACTATTTTCTGCCTACAGTTTTCCTGAACTATTTTCCTAAGACATCTTCTATTCAGCCTCTTTCCCATTCCCTCAGTGATTGATTGGTCAAGTTCCTCTCCCACAAAGGAGCACTATCTGGTCTTTCTTAGACTGTATCATCCCGTTATCTATGCGCAGTGTACTGATTACAAGGCCAAATCCTCTAGGGCAGAGCCCGATTTATAACTCAGAACAAGTGAAACAAATACATACCATCATGTTAAAAAAAAAAAAAAAAAAGGAGAGAGTCTTCTGGCGCCTTAAAGACTAACGAAAATCTCTTTATTTCGTCATGAGCTTTCATCAGCAAGAGCTGATTTCCTCAGATGCATGAAGTGGCCTGGAAGTTGGCATCTATATTCTATATATACCTACATACAATTCTATATGTATCTATATGGCATCTATATATCTATATAAGTGCCAACTTCCAGACCACTTCATGCATCTAAGGAAGTCAGCTCTTGCTGACGAAAGCTCATGCTGAAATAAAAAGATTTTCATTCATTTTTAAGGTGCCACAAAACTCTTTTTTTTGTTTTTGTTTTGCTGTTTTAGAGCTATAGACTAATATGGCTACTCTTCTGGAAATTATACCATCATGTGATTCAGTCTTCCATTTACAGGACATAATAATGAGTTAGTCACCACACAGAACCTCTTATTTCTCCCTATTATACAGAACAGATTGGCTATGCTCTTTCCTCAGTGTCGAGAGAGACCATTAACTGTGCCTGGGTGTGATGTGAACATCACGAGAACATTGCACTTACATACATTCATCTGGAACTTTTCACCCCCTTGCCCCATAATTCTAAATTCATTAGACACAGAAGTGAAAGAAACTTTAAAAAAAAAAAAAAAAGATGGAAAGAGATCAAAGGAATGTTTTTAAAGTCTAAAATGTAGAGCAGGGGTGGAAAACCTTTTCCCTCTCTGGGGCTGCTTTGAAAAGTTGGGGGCACGGGTGCTTAAGGGGTGTGCTTAGGATAAGTAGGGGTCCAGATTCTGGATCTGTGCCATGGGGTGTTTTCAGACGTGACGAAAGCACGGATTTCCACGCTTTACTAAGCATGGAAATACGTGCTGTCATCACTTCTAAAACAGCCACCAGATGTTGGCCTGGGCTGTACCATGGGCCGTGGTGGCACTTAGCCCGGGCTGTGACTCTGACCCATGGCCAAGTCACAGCCTGGGCTAAGTGCTACCGCGGCCATGCCATAGCATCCCAGACCAGGGTAAAGTGAGCCGTCACATTTGATGGCCGTCTCACACTTACCCTGCTCTGGGTCCACAGCACTTCTGGGCAGCCAGGGGATCTCATAGGCCACTGTGGCCAGCCCCCATGGAGAGGGGTGGGCCACTCTATGCAGTGCGGGGGCAGGACCATGCAGACACACATCCACGCGTCACCTTGCCCTCTCCCCGCCCACTTCCCACCCCAGCCACCGTCATGTTTGTTTGGCGGCTGGGCCAAATCCTGCCTGGAGTGAGGGCCCTCACGTCTAAAAACCACCATGGACACTCCTTACCTGCAAAATCAGTCTTTTCCCCAGTAGTCCTCACAAAGCTCTCAGCCATAGGCAACTCATGGGGGGGAGGGGGGGAAGGATACCCTCCCCCAATTTTCAGAAGTCTTATAGAACCTTGTAGAACCCATACCCAGCTCCCATTCCTGTCCCCTGCACCCCACCCCACCCTGTCAACATTTACCAGTCAGCTATGTTCCCAGCTCAGGTTTATTTAAGGTCCACTTTCTCCTTAGCTGGCTAGCGGTTTTCTCCCCAAGGTTCCAGCCGGGAGCAATCAGCCAACCCCAGTTGGCCAGACTGCTACTTACTAAAAAAGATCACATAATGATTTAGAACCAGAGACACAACCCTGAAAAAAAATCTGGGCAATCTGTTGCAGGGTAGTATCCTAGCTCCAGTTAACTCAATGGAGGTTGTGACACTGACTTCAGAAAAAAACAAAAGGGACGTCTGCTAGAAGTAGAAATAAAGAGCTTGACAGTTCTTTGATGGCCGACTTATTTGAAATAAAAATGAGTGTCTTAGATCACTTCTCCACCAACAAGGGTCAACACTGTCAAACACACCATAGTTGGCAATCTGCATCTACAGAGAGACCACAGATAAGGATGGAAAAAACTATTCTGTCATGGTTGGAGCAATCTTCCAGGTTAGATATGAGGTTTTTTTAGGGTCCCTCCAGGCTTTCACCCAGAGACGGCAGAACCACGTTGGTAGAGGGTGGGGCAAAAAGGGGTGTCACGCCCCTTTCTGATGAAACATTGACCCTTACTGGGCATTGTGACATCACAATGGGTATTTTCACATGAACGCAGGGGTGCACAACCCAGGGGCAAGTCTGGGGGTGCACCCCAGTGTCTGTCTGCTTGCAGCCAAGCCTGGGTCCATTTAAAATGGTCCAGTGGCTGCTGGGGCTCATGGTCCGCCTACACAGCACGGCTCCCCCACCCATTCACCTGCAGTGCTATGGTATTGCTGGGGCAATCCCCGGCTGAGAGTGGGGCTGCAGCGGCTGTCCGCCAAGCAGACGGATGGCAGCTCCACCTCCAGCTGCGACTGCCCCCGGGGTTGTGCCGCCCTCTCTGCTGATGGTGTTTCAGGATGTTCTGGAGTACCTCCAACAGGCCAGCCCCGGATCAGGGATGGCCTGGCCTTCCTCTGCTCCACCTGCACATCCAGCAGGCCACTTTTCAATGGACAGCCTGCCTGGGGGTAAGGTGGGGCAGAGGAGGGGCTACTGTGTGTGTGAAGAAGACACCCAATGATTTTCAGGAGGGAGGGTCACATCAAAGAGCGAGCAGGACAATAATCCATAAGAATTGGGCGACATTCCCCCGGAGCCCAGAGACTTGGGTCAAAACCCAGAGAGATGGCAGCCCTAGGCGTTTTGGCAGCACCGCCTAAGAAACAAGAAACCTTCCAAGGTCCCTGCCCAGGCTTTACTTGCTTTGTGGATGAGAACTTCCATCTCCAAGGCTGTCAAGCCTAGCACCTTCCAAACCTAATTAAGCTAATCAGCCAAAGCAAAGAGATATTTAGAGGCCCGACCAATGCTTCTCCAAATTTACATACCTTGGGATTGGAGCCAGAGGTTTCCAATTTTCAGTTACTGTCACTCAGACACACCGGTGGCAAAATATACACATCACACAGGTGTCCAAACTACATGCAAACCAAAGAAAAGTGCACATGGGCCTGTGAAATGTGTGTGCATGCTCAGGTATTGGTGCCCAACAATTTTGTGCATGTAAAAATCAGACTGGGTTGTGAAGCCCACTAAAATGTGATCCTTCACCCAAGGTTTTGCCCTCTTGGTATGGTCACACTTCAACATACTCTACAAATGCCAAGACCAGAGTTTTGCATTAACAGCACACAACAGACAATGAAACTGGGCTTCCACTATTTTCTGCATCTGAAGGCATCAGGACAGGTTTTATAACTGAACTTTGAAGCCAAGCTGGATGGTGTGAGGCAGTGGGAGGATCTAGGCTTTGGGGAAAGCCATAAATCTAATCAATAGTACAGATGTTGCAATGCTCACTCACTAAGTAGTTTTTCTCACACATCTACTCCTGTTGCAACAACTTAGTCATGGGCACAACTAATTAATACTATACTTATTTTACAGGAACTTGGAAACCCTAGATCTCTCTATGGACCTCTTTATGACAAGTACTCTTTATGTGCTATGCATTTTCTAAACATAAACACCTGCAGGATCAGACCACATGATTAGCGTGTTTTTCTGTAAGATGGTTAGTACAAGAGCTGCAGGGAAAGGAAAGCATGTGATTCATCGCCAAGGAAAGAGACAGCATGTGACACACCATTTAGCTGTTATGTGGGGGAAAAAAAGTTTTTTGAAACCCATTGCGTTAACTACAGTTTCTGTGAGGGAAGAGGAGAAGGGTTCTTACCTCACCTTAAAATAGAATACATCCAGTTATTGAGATGCAGGGCTGAAAATAGAGCACACCCCCGCCCCTCGCCCCCAAGTATGAATGGATGCAAGTGTTTACAAAAACACAGTGCCCTTATTTCTGTGAATGTGTCTACTCAGCATCCAATGGGTTCAGTTGCTAAAGGATGTATGGGTCCATTCCTGCAGATTGGAACACAAAATAACCTAGGCTCCGTATTCCAAAACATCAGGCTTTAACAATTTTACTGATCCGGACAAAATAAATGTTGACTCCTAGTCATCTCCTGTGTTGCCAAGTAAGTCCACCCAAAAAGCTCAGTGGTGGCTATGCCATTGCTGATTCTCTGGGCCGTGAGGGGAGTTGATTGCTGCCACTGCCTGGAGATAGGCTTTTGTGCTGCTGGCCAGACACCTCTGGTATAGTCAATGCTGCAACTGTCGTTCACACTGCACCTTAATACTAGAGCCATGTGACTCTAAGTCACTAAGTAGCTACTAGTTCCTCCTCAGCTAGGCCTGTAATGAAATTCTGGCTCAGATTTTGTTTGATGGATCCAGTCATTCTGATTGACCAGGTGAAACATGGACTGGAATATAATCTGGTCCATGTTTTGCCAGAACAATTGGATTGATTCCACCTCCTATCGTGCACATGCAGTATTGATGTTGCCATTTTGCACCTGGGAAGTGAAGTGTGAAAATGGTGACACCCTGCAGTTGGAACTTCAATCGGAATTCCACCACAGTTTAAATCCACAGCGATGGAATTCTCACCAACATTCCAAAAATGAGGAAAAATTCCACAGAGACAGAAGGGTTGTTTTTAGGGATATGTGACCAGAACGCGGTTCGTATGTTCGGACGTTCGGTTCGAAACCCGAGTTCGGGTTCGGTTGTTTGGTTTGGCCGAAAATCCAAAAATGGCGCTATTGATGCCGATACCTAAATCGATTTTTTCCCCCGGTATCAGTATCATATGGCCCTGAANGAAGGAAGGAAGGAAGGAGAGAGACCATGAGTTCATTACTACTGGAGGTTGTGTCTATGGCTAATGAAAGTCTGAATCTCCACAAGTCTCCCAATTGAACCCCTGGGAGTGATGTACTCCCAGCTGTAGACCTGTCTCTTATACACATCTAGATGTGTATAAGAGACAGGTCCAGCTGTTCGAACGTTCGGTTCAGACGTCCGAACAGGCTGAGTTCGGCCCGAACTCTGAACATCTGAACCACGTTCGCACATCCCTAAATTCAGCCCTATCTTCAGACTGCCTAGAGCATCCCTAGAGGTCACTACCTGGGTGCATGCAGCAAAATAACAGCCCAATGCTCTCCAAAGTGCCCCCATTGTTCAAGGGTAGTTTGGGAGTGAAGGATCTGACCTCTTGAGCAGTTGCAGTAGTAGCCTGGGAGCCTCCGAGCAGCCCAGCAGGAACCGGAGAATGTTTGCGCTGCTGCTGCTCATGGCCACAACTACAGTGTCACTTCCAGAAGGTCACCAGCCTAGATGAATGTTCCACGTGCGCAATGCTGGGCGGGCCAGTCATGCCTATTGTGCTTGTAGCATTGCCATTTCTTGCAATTTAACCTCAAGACTCCTATTTTCACTTATGGGAATCCCAGGATCAAATTGCGAGAGGTAGCAAGTCCCTATGTGCGTGCCACTCTGTATTCTTACATAAAAGCAGTCTCCAGTGAAGTCAGGCAAGTGCAACCAAGACAAAGTTTGGCCTCATGTTTGGCATGTAGCTAACAACCCCCTTGTAATTCTAACTGTAGATGTTTCCTTTGGCTGCCTTTGCAAATATGTTTTGTATTTCCTTTCTAAGCAGGAGATCATTGACAAGGAACTTTCACAGAAAGAGCAAGCTTCAAGCAAAGGCTAAGGAGCAGCTGTAGAAGGTATATCTGAATCTGTAGACATGAACAATCATTCTGGCAAACAGGTGCCAAAACTGGCCTTACCAGTCAGGGAGCAGAAACGGCAAGCAAGCTATGTGCCCCAAACTAACCAAGGCAACCCCCAATCATGAATGTCAAGTATTTTCAGGGGACTTTTCACAAACAAACAATCTACAGGGCAAGAATTACTGGTACAAACTGGCTGGTGAATAATTTTAAACAAATACATCTGGGGAAAACACTAAGTGCTTCGTGGAGACAGAGAGTTTGTGAACAAGGAAAGAAAAGATGAGAAAAATCCTACGGGTAAGAAAGAGCTGGAGAAAAAGGCAATTAGGGCAAACAGAAGAGACAGATTTCCTGACCGCAAAAAGACAACAGAGACCCTCCTGTAGGAGGGATGAGTCAGTCACAGACACACTAAATTTCCAGGTGAAGAGACGGATTTGAAGATAGCCACAGAATTAACGTGTCAGTCAGAAGGGGCGAAAAGAGGAAAAGCAGAACCCAATAGCAGCAGACCTATAACTAATGGCCATATAGAGGGTGTGGGATGTGGGAAACTTTCCCACTGTAAATTCTTTTGCCTCCCTGCCCCCCATTCCCTCCTCCCTGTAGAATTTAGATGTGTTCCACATTTCACCCATCTGTTTTAGTCCAAAGTCTAAGGTGTTGGAAGTCTCAAGTGTGTGACAATGGGCTGAATCCCATGGCCAACAGATTCCTGTGCTGGTAATGGAGAGTGCAGACCATAGGATCGGGTCCATTGACTATAGGTGTAAGGCTAGAGAGTAGCAATCACAATTCTGGTAATAAAATGTCTGTATAGAGGACCTCTGTCCAGTTGTTCAGGTAGGGTTGTTAGATGGCTCCTTACTGAAATCAGTGGTTCTCAAACTAGGGGGTGCAGAAGCTATTCTTGTGCCCTGCCCAGCCCCAGAAGGACCCCAGCTGGCAAACCCCTAGCTCCACACTCTCACTGAGCTGGGGGAATCTTCAAAATAATGTGGAGGCAAGGGGAGAGAGAGAATTAAAGGTATATTTAGCCTAGCAAAGCAACGGGAGGATGAGAAGGAGGAAAGGAAGAGAAGAAGCAAAGTGTATGGATGTGTGTAGTCGGGAGAGAGGCCTCAATGACCACAGATAAGTAGGAGGGGGGTGGGAATTAAGGGAATTGCCCTTATTTACAGAACATTAAAAAGAAAAACAAGAAAAACAAAGTTTTAAATAGGTTCCAAAGAATGCATTTTTAAACCAGGTACATGAACTTCTGAAAGCATTAAACACAGTTTTAAGGAGGACATTGACAAACTGGAGCAGGTTCAGAGGACAGAGACCAACAAAGGCTCTTTTCAAACAAGATGCACCCTGCATGCCCATGCGTGCCCACACAGTGGACATGCATGGGTGTGTCTCATTTGAAAGCGGCAGCAGGAGGGTGGGCGTGCGTATGTGCGTGCGTGCATGCTCCCAAGTAACACACATCCCCATATGGAGCAACTGGCAAAAATGCAGGTTGTTCCATATGAGGGTGTGGGAGGTATTGGGGTGTGTGTGGGGTGTCCTCACCTCCTCAGCAGTACACCCGTGGATCACCCCCTCCCTAGCTATGTCCCATTTGAAAAGGGCCAAAGATGGAAAAGGGCCTGGAAAGCAAGACTTGTGAGGAAAGGCTGAAGAAACTGAGTATGTTTAGCCTAGCAAAATGAAGATAAAGAGGAGATCTGATAGCAGCCTTCACATAGTTAAAGGGCTGCTACCAAGAAGTTACAGGAAGGTAGATTTTTGTCAAATACAAGGAAAAACTTCCTAACAGTAAGAACTGTTTGGCAATGGAACAAGCTGCCTAGGAAAGTTATAGGCTCTGTATCACTGGAGGTTTTCAAAAAGACGCTGGTCAGGCATCTATCAGGTTTGGACTAGATGGCCCTCAAGATAGCTATCATAAGTAGGGATGTGCAAACAGAACGCGGTTCGGTCATTCGGTTCAGGAACCAAGTTCGGGTTCGGTTGTTCGGTTCGGCGGGGTTCGGTTTGGCCGAACATTCGGAAATTGGTATCAATATCGGTGCTGATACTGATATTGATTTAGAAGATTTTATTTTCGGTATCGGTATCGTTTGGCCCTGAGACACTAATAAGTTTGTTATTTTTATGTCTTGTTATATTGTTAATGTTTGTTTTTTAAAAAGTTATTATAAAAGTTATATCTGTTACCAGCTGAGTTTGACCTGTCCAATCTTTTACCCCTCTGTGCTGCTTTACGGGCAGCAGACCGGCCTCTCCTACTTCCCTTCTCGATGTCTTCCAACCCAAAGAATGCACACAAAGATTTTTTATAGATATATATATAGATATTCCAAATTTTTAATCTAACTGCTATTAACTATTCTAAAACCTATGGAACTAAATGGAATATCTAATACCTACAAAGGCCTAGTCCTACAAACACACTATAAAACTGAATCACTACACACTATCTCTATCTATCTCTATAACTAAGCTAACTCCTACAACTATCTATATCTATAGTAACTATCTAATATCTATCTATATATATTACACAGGAATTGGGGGAGGGGGGGGACACAGACAGCTCACACCAAACAACACAGGGAGGGGTACAAAACTGAAATGAAACCTAAATCAATCTAATCCTACTCTAAATAAATCCAAAAACAGGGGAAGGGAATCAGGGATGGAATATATAAAGGGAGGAGGGGAGGATTCAATGGAGGGTAGGGAGAAAGAACACATGGATAGGTAAAAAATAAAAACAACATCTAAATTAATCTAATCTAAATAAATGATACTAGGGAGGTAAATGTGTGGGATGGGTGAAATAGGAGGAGGATGGCAATGGATTAGGAACACAAACTGCTAGGAGAGGGAGACTTCTGAAAACACCTCCTGTCAGAAACAGTAGCTAGCTCAGAAGGTGTTGGAAGGGGGGAGGGCAATGACTTTTGTTACTTGCTGCACCTGCCTTACCACAAGCCCAATTGGCTCTGTGTAGCCTAGCACCCGCGTCCCCCATGTCCAATCACAGACTGCGAAGCCAGTGGTCTGAGGAGAAAAGGGCTGGCTGCTACTCCAAGCCTCTCCATCCCTGGTGCCAGGAAGTCTGCTCCTCAGCTGCCTCCCCATCCCTGGGCCTTCCAGTCATGTTTTTCCCACCCAAACTCATCCGAACTCACCCGAACATGGCCGAACTGTTTGGTCATTTTCGAGTTCAGATCAAGTTTGGTTCGGAAGTTCGGTTTGGTCGTCCGAACAGACCGAGTTCGGTCCGAACTCTGAACATCCGAACCGCGTTCGCACATCCCTAATCGTAAGGGGTTTTGAGTGGGGGGTGGGAAGAGGGTGGGACTTAGCTATCAACACAGGTGCACAGCAGACACTGGAGAAAACAAAAAAAGGGTTTTTTTCTTCCTCTCCCCAAGCAGGGCAGTTGCTGCAAAGGGTCAACACAAAGCAAAAACCTCCAACAAACAGAGAGAGGCTACCTGTTTCAGCATTACCTTGTTCAACCTGTGCCTGCTCTGCCTCATTTCAACCTTTGTGCAGTGAGAAGGCTGCCTTTTATACTGGAAGCTCTATTTTCATTGGTTCCTTTTTAGAAAGTCATCTGACAGCAAAGGCATTTAAGCCTCAGTTCAGCTTCTTTGCTACCAGGTGTCTGCACATAGGGCGCTTTCTGACATTACAAAATGCACCGGATTTGCCTCCAGGTAAATCTTGGTGATGCAAATCAGGCATGACTTTTGTCACGTGGGAAAGTTAACCTGCACAGCTTTGGTGGCGATCATGCGGGGGGAAGTAAAGCTGGATTTTCCAGCTCTGCATTCCCTGCATGATTGCCGCCAAAGCCGCGCGGGTTAACTTTTCCACATGACTAAAGCCACGCATGATTTGCCTCCCAGAGTTTTTGCTGGAGGCAAATTGGGTGCATTTTGTAACATCAGAAAGCACCCTTCATCCATCCCAAGCAGGGAGAGGAAAGCAGAGGAGTGAAAAGCAAAGGTGACATAGGGTAAAAACAGATATGACAGCGGCCTGCTGTGGCCTACTTTGGACTGGATCTCACCTGCACGTCTGTGCAGGGTAGTAATAAATCAGGGAGCCCTGCATGTCTGGGCAGGTACTGCCAGATGTTGGCCTGGGATTGACCCCAGGCCATGTTGGCAGCTAGCCCGGGCTCTGACCTTGAAAAACCTCCACAGTCACAGCCCAGACTGAGGCCTACCTGCCTGGGGCAAAGTGGGGTACAGCGGCCTATCCTGTCTGTTCCCAGGCCAGTATGCCAGTAGGGCCGATCTGTTAAGGCTAGCTGCTTCGGCTGGTTGCCATGGCAGCCCATCATGGTGGGGGCAGGACACTGGACACAGTGCGGGGGCGACTGCACGTTCAGCGTGCTTCCCACTCTCCCCAGCATCCCAGCCACAGGCATGTCTGTTTGGCACCCTGGCCTGGTCCATGCCCACCACAGCTTCCTGGATCAGGCCACCGCAGCTACACAGTCATCCCTTCTGGTTTTACCCATACCTAAAACACCTACACAGTAAACAACCGGGACCAGCTGCCACTCTCCATTCGCATCCCATTCACTTACACACACACCCCCACACACACACCATGCTGGGGTGGATATGGGAAGGAGACGGAAAACAAAACAAGGAAAGGGGATGTTAGACCCTGTCACAGTCCCATCTAACTCTCAGATTCTAACCGACCGCCCTTGTTCTGCAGTCTGCCGCTGCTGTGCCAATGTCCTAGCTATGGGTCTGAGTAGTGGAGAAAAGCTGGCACCCTTAGCTGGCCTCATGGATGTCAACCACACAAGTATCACTCAAGCATGTACGCTCTTAAATGCCCCTGGAGGGACTGTTTCTCTAGAACCAATTTAAAAGCCGCAGGAATGCACACAAAAAAGCTAAATTTATTACTACCCTGACTAATGGTTGTCAACTACCACTGGAAACTAAGTCTGCAGTGAAGCAAGTAGTGATGTACATCAGATTCGGGCAGGATGGGAAACTTTGTACTCTCTTTGCTGACACAATTGAATTGGAATCTGGAGCAGCTGATGGTATCACACAGGGAATCAAAACAGCCTCAGCCGTGATGGGGCCTAAGGCAGAAGAGCGCTAATCAAGTCTGTTTGGGCTGGATTTAGATGTGCAGCAGTGACGATGAGCTGTTCAGAGAGCAGAGCACGCAGCCCAATTTACAGAAGACACTCCTTGTGGTGTTACTGTTGCGCATGGGACCAAGCACAATCGTGATCCTATTAAACTGATCTTCCCCAAAACAATTCCCAGCAGAAAATGTCCCTTGTTTATGGCTTTTTAATCAACTACAGTCTAAACTATTGCATAGGCATCCACCATGAAGAGCCAGTTTAGGTTACTGTCACCAATTGAGAGTATAGTGCAGAAACAGAATCAAGGGGGAAAAGGAACGCAACCACAATTTTGCCAAGGTTGCTATGCCTGATCCACAGAATCCCTGTTCCTTGACACTTTCCACTCTCCCCTCCGCTTCCAGAGCAGAGGCAAGGACCTGGGATGGATGCGTTTGGGGGGTCTGCTCCCTCCCCTTTCTTGCCGTTGTCAGTTCCCATTTCCCATGGAAGAGCAGTGGTAGCTCCTGCTCTGCTCTCGTTGCTCCATCCTGTTCTGCCACTCTCCCCCTTCAGACTTCTGTGGTACCCAGCAGGGAGAAGGAAGGAAGGAAGGAAGGAGAGAGACCATGAGTTCATTACTACTGGAGGTTGTGTCTATGGCTAATGAAAGTCTGAATCTCCACAAGTCTCCCAATTGAACCCCTGGGAGTGATGTACTCCCAGCTGTAGACATTCTTGGAGAGGTCAAGACATGTCACTTTGTGGGCACACTGTATTGCATGATGGACTAGTCACCACTGTATCTTGAGTCTTATTTTCAAGGAAATCATCTCTTTTGTTGGAATCTTGGAAAAAGCTAGATAGTGCTCTGCTGAAACTCACAGCAATCAGGTAGTTCTGGCCCTTTCATTCCAAAGCTTCAATTGCCGGGGAAGCACTGTTAGAGATAGCACTGCTGAAGTGAATTAAATCTACAATCCTGAAGCTGGATCTGACAGCTGGATGCCAATTTCAAGAAGGCTACAGCAATGATCATTAACATCGTTTCAGTGTTTTGACACTACTAAGTGGCCAACATAAGAATATAAGAAATGCCATACTGAGTCAGACCAATGGTCCATCAAGCCTAGTATCCTGTCTCCAACAGCAGCCAATCCCGTTCGCAATGGAGAAGTACTGGTAGGTAGTCACAATGGGCAATCCATTCCCTGAATCCCTGCTGATAGGCGATCGCTCCCTGATCCTGACAGTGAGACGTTCCCATCTTGTAATCTACTTGGCTAACAGCCATTAATGGACGTATTTGCCAAGAACTTTTCCAGTCTTTTGTAAAACCCAGCCATACTACTTGCCCTGACAACCTCCTCTGGCAACAAATTCCATAATTTAACTGCATTGAGTGAAAAAATACTTTTGTTTTAAATCTGCCACCAGTTAGTTTCATGGAGTGTCCCCTTTTTCTAGTGCTACTTGAGAGGGTAAATAAACATTCCCTATCTACTTGTTCCACTCCACTCAAGATTTTATAACGTCTATTATATCCCCTCTCAGTCTTCTCTTTTCCAAGCCGAAGAGCCCCAACCTATCAAGCCTCTCTTCGTACGGAAGTTGTTCTAAACTCTTGATTATTTTTGTTGCCCTTCTCTGCACCTTTTCAAGTTCTACTATATCTTTTTTGAGATGGGGTGACCAGAATTGCACACAGTACTCAAGGTGTGGTTGCAGCATCAATTTATATAGGGGCATTATGATATTTTCAGTTTTATTCTCTATTCCTTTACGAATAACTCCTAACATTCGGTTTGCTTTTTTGACGGTCACTGCACATCGAGTTGAGGATTTCAATGTACTGTCCACAATGACTCTAAGGTCCTTTTCCTGAGTGGTTACTCCTAATTTAGAACCCAGCATTGCGTACACATAGTTTGGATTATTATTCCCTATGTGCATCACTCTGCACTTGTCCACATTAAATTTCATCTGCCATTTAGATGTCCAATCACCTAGTCTCACAAGTTCCTTTTGCAGTTCTTCACAGTTTGCTCGTGTTTTAACTGTCTTGAATAACTTTGTGTCATCTGCAAATTTGATCACCTCACTGTTTACTCCTTTTTCCAGATCATTGCTGAAGATATTAAACACCGGAGCCCTGGGACACACTGACCATTTAGTCCTACCCTTTGTTTCCTAGCCTTTAACCAGTTACCAGTCTCCATGATAGTTATCCCATGCTTGTAGTTATCCCATGACTACAAGCAATAAAAGACAATTGGCCAGTAAGAGAAATGTACAGACTACTTTACACAGGTGTTGAACGGAGGAGAGAAAGGACAGACTCCTTAAATGTCCTTTATATACCATCACACCCACAACAAATGATGGTGGACTCGATCCAATGCCCTGTGGACTGCATGCACGTGTGTGGAGCTGCGCACAAACCGCATGGAGTAAAAACCACGCGCATGCACGTGCACACACACGCACAATCCGTGGGTCACTGGATCATGGCCAGTGCCAGTAGATAGGATACAAAGCTTTTAGCTGCCAGGTCAATTGTCTTTTAGGTTATTTTGCTCTGGATAAAAATGCTGTTTGTATTGTCCTGTACCACTGCAACAGAAATGTGTTTTTCATGGTGAACTAGCTCAAAGGTGTGGTGCCCAAGTGGATATGACATTCAGCCACATCCCTGAAGGTCGTGGGTTCACGTTTTGCATGGTTTCTCATTTGACAGCCACTTCCACTCCCTCCAGCTGTAAATGGGTTCCTGATCCATTGCTCTGAGGAAATCAATAGCAGTTTACTTCCATCTATACTGGTCTGCTGTAATCATGCCAAGCCAAATGGAATGCACTTTGACTTATTAGTAGCAAGGAACATGACAGGGCTTGATACAGATTTTTGTTAATTGCCCAAATACAGATACTCTCTAGCCCTCATTAGATTAAGAACATAGTCAGCAGGCCCGGATTAAAGTTATGAGAGGCCTAAGGCTAATAGGAGGGTCTGGCCAATGATAGGCGGAGCCTGGCTAACCCAAATTCCGAATTCAGTTCCATCTAATACCACCCCAACCAAATTTAGAAAGCAGTAATGACCAGTGGGGGACCCACAAAATGGCCACCGCCTTTGCACATGCTTGGGAGAGGAGGGGGAAAAACCAGCAGTGCACATGCAAACACAGAGCAAGCAAAGGAAACCATCATAAGCCAACAATGTTAGGTGACGTCCTTAGAAAAAAACAAAAGCAGCAGCGTGGAGTTTCACTTGTCCCCCAAAACAGGCTACACAGTTCTGTTCCAATGTAAAAAGGTAGCTGATGCAACCAGACAGGGAACGTTCATGCAAAGACTAGCCATTAGTGAACCAACATGTGGCATGGTTGCCTTCTTGCAGAAAAGTCTGCCACATCCCACCAAACCGCAAAGGGACCATTTTAAAATACAGGAACATTCCATCAAAGATTTAAAATCCTTCCATCCAAGCCCCCAGGCCCCCCCACCCCAAAAACAGAAATCAGACAATTTAGGTGGAAAACAGCAAAGGACCATTTTAGCCAAGAGGGCCCCCTCATGGCCAGTGAGGGCCCCCACAAAATGGCCACTTTTAAAAACACACAACGCTCTTTAGTACATCTCCAGTATACATTTCCACCTTTCTCTCACTGACAAGGCCAGACCCAAAATTTACTGCCTCCTAGTTTTCCTGCTGCTAAAAAGTTCCTGAGTTTAAAAGTTTCATATGGTAGAGCAGCAATTTCATTCATGTAGAAATTGTTGCAGAGTAATAACTGATTCGCAATCAGTAAGGACAAATGCAGCTGAAGGTTTAGAAACAGAACTTAAGCTTTCTCAGGCATAGATCCTTAGTTACATCCAACTAGTATGACGACAAAATGGAGACGGAGACAACGAGAGAGAAGGGAAGAAGGAGTGGTTACACAAAGGAATTCAACTTTCAAACCCCATCTCCCTTCCATGTACACATAAACTTAGCAGCGCCATCTGGTGGCTCTATAGTAAATTACTGTTCTTAATACAGCAGGCATTAACTTGTGGATGTTGCATAATATATACCAACAGAAATAACTGAAGCCACAATCTTGAAACTGCTTACTGACAAGTAGCACTACGGGATTTATGCAAGGCATGTCCATTATCTAAACTAAACTAAACTGCCTAACTGAGTCAGACCAATGGTCCATCTTAGCCCAGTATTGTCACAACCTGACACGGCAGCAGGGGTTTCAAATTCGGGTCCAAATCCGGCTGTTCCAGGGTCTCCCGCAGAGGCCATCCTGGCATGCTACCTGAGACCCCTCTTGCATACTTATCTGAAGAAAGCCAGGATTCACAAGGGTCCACTGAAGACTTTCAATGTGGGTTTAACACTGTAAAACTGGTGCCTGAACTGCAGATTAGCTCTAGTTTTTGTACCTCTTTTGCCTGGCATTTGCTGCAATGACTGTTGGGTTGCATGGCTTTGTAATTTTAGGTCCTGGTGCTGTGCAAGAAGGGACTACTTGGGTCTATACTGTTTAGGATTAGGTCTCCCCAGTCACTACAAAATGCAGGGTTTTAGTCCCCGTTTCATTTAAGTAACTCATAAAAAATACACTTGAACCAACTTAACTGAAAAGATGGATCATCTGCATCTTGCAGGAGAAACTAGTGTGGAATGAGGGACTACTCTGGAAGAAACGGTTTGTAGATCATGGTCACAGACTTCATTAAACAGGCAACTGAAGAAAATTAAACAGAACTCAACAGGTTAGTTCAAGTTGGCTTTGTTTAGTTGGTTTACTTTACTTCTTGGTTGAAACTGAAGTGAACTAAATTAGGAAATGAAGGCCAACTAAGATATCAAACATATTTCAACTTCACTAAACAAATCACTTGCTTCAACTGATGGCAGACGCACCTTCCGCCCCTAATCCCGGTGAGCACTGCAGTGCGGACCACACAGCAGGAATCTCGGGCTCACCTGCTGACTGTCACAGGGCATGCGGAGGCTCTGCTCGCCCTGCTGCACCACTCCCTGCACTCCTTTTCCTGCCTCTGAGACCTGGCCAGGTCCCGGGGTCAGGGAGAGTGGGACTGAGGGAATCACTCCCCTAGGAAGGGAGCAGCAGGGCACACCAGCTGGCTGGGGGCCCTTCCCAGCAGCTCCACTCCCGGTCTGGAGTTGCTCTGCTGCTGTCTGCTCCCCCTCAGCTGCTGCAGCATTCAGGGCGAGGCTGGGGGCCCTTCAAGTTCCTCCGCTCTGACCTCTGTAGTGCTGGCTCCGTGGGACCATGGCCCGCTCCAGTCGCTCCCCCCAGCCCAACTCCAACTCAGCTGCTGTGCAGGGCGACACTGGGGCCCCCGGTCCTTGTTCTTCCCAGTCTATGGCTCGGGGCTGCGCTCAGCCACTCTGGCCTTGAGTTGCGCCCCCGCTTTTCAGCCTCAGCTGCTGGAGTGTAGTAGCTGCGGCACTCCAGACTACACCGCCACTCCATGCCAGCACATGTGCATTCACGCAGAGCTTTGATTTCCCGTGCACTGTGCAGGGCAGGGGCTGTGGGCACCAGGACATGGGGCTTCAGGCCATAACAAGCCCGCTGGGGGAGGGGGGCGGCTCCATGCAGCAGCGGGTGGGGACCCGCTGTGCCCAGGGCAGATTTTTTTTTTTAATGAAAGAAAAAAATATATATAATAAGAAAATGAGGACCTAAAAAATATGAGGACCTGAGGCTATAGCCTTATTAGCCTATGGATTAATCAGGCCCTGGTAGTCAGTGCCGTAATCCATTCAGTTCCTTTTTGAAGCCTGCTATACTACTGGCCTGTACAACATCCTCTGGCAATGAGTTCCACAGTTTTACTGTACATTGGGTGAAAAAGTCTTTCCTTTTATTTGTTTTAAATCTGCTGCCTGCTAACTTAATGGAGTGACTCCTTAATACGAGATTATCCCTTAATAAGAGGAAGTGGGATATATTCAAGAAGGGTCACAGCAAGCATTCAACAGGCAGCACTTCTAGGAGACTAGAATAATGCTCTTCTACTTGAGGGCATCTAGTTTTCAATTCAGATGGAGGATGATATCTATATAATAATTTACTTAGGACTAATAGTGTTTGTACTTGACATTGCAAAAGTTTACACAAACTCAGCTCTGACTCACACTCAGACTAATGGCAACGGTAGTATTTTAATTTGTGGTTTAGTTATCATTTTAATGAATGTATAAAACCGACTCACACTCAGACTAATGACGACAGTTGTATTTTAATTTGTGGTTTTGTTCTCATTTTAACAAATGTATAAAACCACTTTAAAGTCAAGTTCAGTAACCTCAAGGGAATAAATGTAAGACATTTTTGACAAGCCAGAATGAAGCAAGCATAATGCAGAAAAATTAAATGCCTTTCAGGCAGTTGCAGCAGCCACAATATTTTATTTCCATGTAAGTTTATTTCCATGTAAGTTTTAAATATTTCTAAGTCTGTGTGTACTGCTTGAAAATGTGGTGCCTGCCAGGATCTCTATCAGTGCCTTAAAATAAACTTAGCTGCTGTAGACAAAGGCACTATGGTCCTGCTTGTCCTCATAGAAACCACCCCATAATCAGGGGCTGGGCATTTGCAAAGCTTCTCACTGGGGCTTCAAGCATGCATTCCCGGTTACCCTTGTAATACAAAGGTGAGGGCGTAACTTTTCTATAGAAACAGCATATCCCCCCCCCCCCCCCCCCCCCCCCCCCCCCCCCCCCCCCCCCCCCCCCCCCCCCCCCCCCCCCCCCCCCGATGGAGAGTCAACCAGCTCTGCTGGCCAATGCACTGTCACTGCTTCCAACCTCCTACGTTCCACGTCCCTCCAACATTTGACGGAGAGAAATAGGTACACTTCACACCACCCTTAATTTGCATGTTTATAAACATTTGTAATCACCCACTTTAGGGCTGAGCTGGAAAAAAGAATGTCTGTGTGGAAGGCTCTATTTGTACACATATGTCTCTGCGTGTAGAACTGATGGCTGGAGTAAAAAACAGCCCATTAAAAAGTCAGAATTCTTAAGTGTGTGTAGTGAATTTGGATCTGAAGTTTTAGTTTGAAAGTCACTCGAAGGATCCCAGGTGAAAGCAGTGACAGTCCCTTTCCACATCTTAAAGAATCATCTCTCACAAACACACTCACACCCATCCTACCTTGGTTGGTTTTTTTAGTTTTTATTTTGCTTATCCCAAGTTTATTAAAGTGAGAAAAGGTGCCCCACCCCCACCAATAAACAGCAATAAAACAGACATGGAAGTGAGTCAGCCAGCTCTCTCTCTAGCGGGATTAATGAGGTGTTAATGACCTCCATTGTCTGCTGACAAACCTTATATTGCTGGGAGCCTGCTACAAGAGAACAAAACTTTAGTGTACTGGACAAGCTATGGTCCCACCCAATTATTCTCAGGGGATGAAACACCTTGTAGTGCATCCTTTGAGTTCCCCCAGTCACTGAAAATGCAACTGAGGAGCCTGAATATAGCCTATTGGGGTGGGGAGGGAGTCCCCTATATTTCTTTTTAAACCCATGTGATCTTATATGGGAAGGGTACAATCCTGCTTTATAAGTCCCAAGTGTACCTGTTACAATAACTACTATGAAAGTCTCACAGTACCATACCTTCCGACATTTCAAGCAGCCAAAGAGGAACATAAGCCCTGCCCTCTCAGCCAATAAACCCACCCCTTGACACACTCACCCACACTCAAGCACTCACACACACTCTCACTGACTCACACACAGATCTGGAAAGGAGTGCAGCTCCTGTGGCCGTGGGGACAGCGACCTGGCTGTGCACTGGGAGTGGGGCTGTTTCCACTGCAGTGGCAACTCAGGGTGATTTCAGACATTACAAGATCACGTTCAACCACAGTGAACCAATGTCAATTCCGCGGCGGGGCCAAAGCGCTCTACATGTGTGTTCAGCGGCTGCCAGATGTTCACCACAGTCAATACCCACATGGGGTCAAAATCAACCACGCTTCCGGAGCTCCGCCCCGGACCATCTCCGAAAGCGTGGTCAAAGAGATTCCCAATGGGAAACAAAAAAAAGCCGGCCGGAACAAAAAACAATGATTCCCAGTCGGGGACAAAGCACGCAGCATCGCTGCCAGGCAGCCAGCAACAACACAGACCAGGGAGGGAGATTTAAAGGGCACACGACAGCAGCCGGGATGAGCCACCCCAGCGTCTTCCGAGTGCTTTGACCACGGCACGGCACGGGATCGGCGTAATGTCTGTTGCGTTGCCCCGGGCTATGGTCTGGTGGTCCGATTGCCTGCCGTGGTCCCGGTCCCGTCATGTCTGTTCAGGGCTTTCTTTGACCATGGGGGGTGGTTGATCTGTTCACCCCAGCTGGGAATCCACTGTGGTGAATCGGGACCGCGTAATGTCTGAAATCACCCTCAGTAGGGATGTGCGAACGCGGTTCGGAAGTTCGGAGTTCGGTCCAAACTCGGTCTATTCAGATGACCAAACCCAAACCCAAACCCGAACCGACCGAACCGAACTTGATTCCAAACTCCAAAACGACCGAACAGTTTGGTTGGTTTGGATTGAGTTCGGATGAGTTCGGGTGGCAAAAACGTGTCACTGGAAGGCAAAATGTGACAGGGAGGGGGAGTCAGCTGAGGAGCAGACTTCCAGGTACCAATGGTAGAGAGGTTTGGAGTAGCAGCCAGCCTGCCCAATCACCATCCCTTTTCTCCTCAGACCACTGGCTTTGCAGTCTGCGATTGGACATGAGGGACAGGGGGGCTAGGCTGCACGGAGCCAATGGGGCTTGCGGTGAGGCAGGCGCAGCAAGTAACAAAGCTCATTGCCCTTCCCCCTTCCCAGCACCTTCTGAGCTAGTCACTGTTCCTGAACAGCAGGCATTACAGAAGGCTCCCTCTCTCCCAGCAGTTTTTGTTCCTTCCTATTCCTAATCCATTGCCATCCTCCTCCTATTTCACCCATCCAACCCATTTACCTCCATATTATCATTTATTTAGATTATATTAGATAGATTTA
>QEPC01001091.1:993970-1023409 GCA_003113815.1 Sphenodon punctatus
TGTGTGTGTGTGTGTGTGTGTGTGCGAGAGAGAGGGAGGGGGGAAGGGATCTGACTCCAGGAGAATTACAGTAGAAAAAACCCACCATGTGGAGCATCCCACAATCTTCAGCTGAGCACCACTCATATCCACTGTTTCCACCTATTAAGCTCAGGACTTACAGTGGTGAGTCTGCAGCAACTTGCTGTATTGCGTGGTTTACAAGCATCTGCCAGATCAGTGCACAGCACCCCAGCCAATATCGCTCAAAGTGCGCCAGGCCAGTGCTTACAACCCATATCATCTTGCTTCAGAAAGGCTTGCAGAGGGGTGGCAGGAAACCCTCTACAGACTGTTAAAATGGGATCACTTCACAGCCCTATATCCCTGGACTCTCCAATCTACTACATCTACATATCTCATAATAACCCTTGCCTCATATGTTTCTCAGTCCGCATAACAACATCAGGGTGATGCTGAGTAATTACAATATGGGATAGAGTGGGGGGGTGAAACTTAGCCAGAACAACAATGGCCGTTTTTAAACGGGCCACAGCTGCAGGGGCGGTCAGTGTGTGTGGCACAGCATGGGTGGTGCCGGGGGGCTCTGCACACAGGGGCACACCAATTCCCCTGCATCCCCATGCATGAAGCAATCGTCATTTTGGCCCATTGCTCCATGCGTGGGTGATGGGTGGAGGTGGGCAGGCATGCGAGTTTTGCAGGAGCACGCACACATGCCCGCCTGCCCACCCTCCATGGCATTCACACGGGAGGCACCCACTTGTGTCCACTGCATGGGCATGAGTGGGTGCATCTCGTGTTAAAAGGGCCTATGATATATCATTTTTCCCTGCTGCTATGCAACATTCGCCATTCTTCCATCCTACTCAGCTTGCCTGACTGCCTCCATTATTCCTCATCTGCGTATTCTAAACCTGCTTTCTTTTTATCAGTCTGAGACCGGAGTTAGAGAAGCAAGCCCAAGAGCAAGGGTATATGAATCTTTTTAATAAATAACAGACTAACACATTGTAACAGGCAAGCCGCTACACACCTCAGAAGTCCCATAGTCCCCATGAGTCCAGAGACTCCAACCTGAGAATAGCCCCCAACTCTTCCCAAGCGCACGTCCCTCCACTGACTCACAAGATGCTCTAGAGTCTCCTTATCCTTTGGCTCCACTTGTGAGGGGTCCTGGCTTGCTCCAACGGGAGTCATTCACCTGGTCTCTCCCTGGCTCATTTCACCATCCAGCTTGTTAGGTGCCATCTTCTTTCAGGTGCTCAGTTATTACTTATAATTAGGGGTGCCTCTAGCTGCCCCAGTGGGCATGCACCAGCTTCTTGCCAGCTCACTAGCCCTTTGGGGTTGAGGGAAGCCCCCTGGCTGCCCAACCAACCTGCACTGACCTTTAATCCTGAGCTTTAGTCAATTTCAGGTTCCCGCTCTGCCTATGTGGCTCAAGCTGCCTAGTCAATTTCACCCAGGCTGCTGCCCTTTCAACCTGCACCTTCATAGAGCCTAATCAGAGGCTTCTTTCATCTCTACCTCAGCCGCACTGACCTTCTGGCTCCCTCCAANAGATATAAGCCTCAGCCAGAGCTCAGTCAGGGGAGACAACGGAAGGAGTAAGAGCTAGGAGGAGTTCCTGCTAATAGAGGTCTAAGCAGCAGGGTAAAGGCTGTGGGAACTTAGGGCCTTGCTGGCAGCCAAAGGTTGAGCCTGATTGTGAAGACTGGGAGGCAGAGAGAAACGGAGAAAGACTTGAGAGGGTTATAGGAGGGGTTTATGTCTGGCCCTAAGAGCCTGCGTAGATGATGAGTGAAGCTAGGAGACTCTGGCCGTGGTCCAGTAGCCCCGAGAGCCTGAAAGACTGAACCTAGCTTTATAAACTGTTAGTACCAGCAAGAGGATCGCTGCCTGTCTGGGCTTGGGACTGGACATCGGGACTTGGATGCCAGAGGGCTGATGCCTGGTGTTAGAGAAAGGAAGAGGCTGAGAACCAGAGGAACAGTGACTCATACCAGTGGAACTGTATGCTTTGTCGGAGCTAGGTATAGATAACTTATGGTGATGGGACACATGAACAGGAAATAAATGACACTTGAGTAGCGATTCCCTGACTGAGTGATACTTGGGGAGCAGCATCCTGCCAAGACTTACCCTGGCAAGCCCGTCCCTGCCACACCAGGATAAACTTTCCAACCCGCCAAGTTGTCAGCTGGCACAAGTCCCTTCAGTTTGTCGCACTGGGGCAGAGTACTTTAAGGATTGTGCTGCTCCTCATACCTATTTGTGCCTTTAGTTGGAACTGAAGTGCACATGTGCAAATATTTTCACTAATATAAGCGAGTGCATGAAGGAATAATAGGCCCTCATTTGTTTGACTCTAAAATGCTCCAGAAACTAGTGTAACGGCTTTACTCAGGGGCATAGCAAGTCTGTGGTGGGCCTTGACTCATCTAGTATGGACTCCCCACGCTCCCACTGTCAGCAGCAACCCTGTCCGGAAGGAAGTTGTAAGAGTGGTGGAGAGGAGACCAGATCTCTACCCCCCTCCCACCCTGANGCTGGAATTTGCAATCAACTGCTGCCAGCTGATCTCACTGCTCTCTGCTCTAACAGCGGCGGCATTCCCAGAGCGCACCTGTGCTGGCTGGAACTTTCTTCCCTTGGATCAAGGGCTCTTGTAACGGGTGAGTCCCGCTCACCCTGTTACACACATACCGCAATTCGGATAATCAAGGTTGCACCCTGACAGGTCCTGAGCTTTGGAGATGGATGTTTTGTTTTCACTTTCTCTCTGCTAAGAACAAGAATGGAAAAAGTTCAAGTAAAATGTTCAAACTTACAGCAGTTTAGTAAGCTCAAAGTTGCACAAGATGAGTTAAACTGTTCTGAATTGAGTAATCCTTTCTCCAGAAGTGCGCATTTCCAACTCTTAATGCCAGACATGACTGTTAATGATTTTATCTATGTAAATTATAGAATGAGATTTTTTAAAGAAGGTATGGGAAGCAAAAATTGAAACATCTGTCTGATCTGCTCCCAGAGATTTAATTATCTACCATATGTCATCCACTTTGAAGTGTCCATTTTGTCAAGATGAGTTTTATTAGTTAACAAGAACTCCTCTCCTGGCTCTATATTCATTTTTAAGCACAGTCAAAGCACCCAAAGTGCTTTACCAGCTAAAAGCAATATCACAGCAGTGTCAACGTTGGATCTAAGTGAAGGGAATGAGAGTGCTGTTGAATGCATTGAGTATCTCTCAGGGTGTGCTTTGCAAACCAAAATTTTAAAAAGCTTTCCTCACTTTCATACTTCACTTTTTTTTTTTTAACTTTACATGAATCATGCTAGTGCCTGATCTATAGAATACAAACTTCCTTAGAGCATACTATTCTAACTTAAAATATTAGAGAAATATCGTCTCATATGAAAGCAGACTTTTTCACACAAATTTAATAGTACCACAAGTTTCATGCTTGTGTAAATGTGATTTGTGTGAGCTCGGGTAAATGTAATCATGGATGTCACGGTGGGGAAATCCTACTTTTACAGTGACAGGAGTTAATCTACTACAAAATTTGAAATGTGAGAATGCGGTGTTGGGATGGGTATTACAATTATAATTATGTGAAATCTGGAACATGGGAATACTTGCGTTATGATATTCCCGGACAGCACTNATCCAAACGGTGCTCAGGCTGCTTCAAAAAGGGTCTCACCAGAGTCCAGTATCCAAGCTCAACTGCACCCCCTCAAGCCATGGTAGCTACGTCACTGGTTTTACTGGAACGGGCCTGTTCGCAGCAGAGCAAACCTATTAGGGCTGAGACGAGAGCAAGTTTTCCTGTTCTGCAGGGAAATACCGACCTTTTGGGAGGACTTGTGAGGGTTTGTTGGTACTTTGTCAGTCTCTGGTGATTTTGCACATCGACCATTGTTGATATTGGTGCCTCTGATTCTCTGTCATTTCCCATCAATTTAATCACTTTTTGGCATTTTGGTTATTTTTCACCACTTTGGGGCATTTGTCATCATTTGTCGTGACTTTCCAGGACTTTTATGCTACTTTTGCATCTCTACAGCCCCCAGGGGTGTTCCTGGGGCACACGTGGGGCTTGGGATTGGCCCTGTAGCAGCTCTGTTCAACTTGCAAAAAATGACAAATGGCAAAAACAGCAGAAAAGCCAGTAAGTTTCTGCACCATGCGAATGAAGGCAAATGACCTGTTTCTGACGGAAGCAGCATTAGCTGCGATTTATCATTTCAGACCTAAAACCCATCCCCTTTTCATGACAGCACGAGTGGCGCAAATCCTTTCTGGGTGGCGCATGGAAGGTACAAGAGAGGGTGGAGCTGCGTCAGACCAGAGAATCTATGGTTGCACAAATCCTTTGTCATTTGGCCAGAAAAGGGCCCTTTATAGGAAAGGTCCTGTTTAACAGGGAGGGAGAAGAACCAATGTATCCCGGGAGGGAGTTCCAGCCATGGGGGTGTGACATCAGGCCTGCACCCTGAAACCTATTTCTCCCAAGGCGCCCCTTCTTAGCCTCTGTTGTAGCTCCACTAGGCTGCAAGCCATACTTTCTTTGGATCCAGCCATTAAGCTGAGTCGCTCCAAGAGACTGGCCAATGCAGTTACAACTCACCCCATGTTTATTTATAATAGTGTGACAGTGGCGGCTGGTGTTTTTTGAGGCTGGTGGGGCAGTGGGTGGGTTGAACCTTCTGCCGGTGGCTTTGTTGNAGAACCATTCAAGAACAGTCCCATCTACTCCAGCTCGGTCCCACAAGCAAGTCACCAACATCTCATGATCAACAGTATCAAAAGCAGCCAACAGATCTAACAGAAACAGCAGGGTTGGGCGACCCTGATTCAATTCATGGTGGAGGTTGTCACCCAAAGCCACAAGTGCAGTCTCAGTACCATAACCTGGATGGAAGCCAGACTGCGAGGGATGTAGAAAACCGATACGGTCCAGATGCTCCTGTAGCTGGTGAGCCACAACCTGTTCAATAACCTTCCCTAAAAAGGGAAGGTTAAAGACAGGCCTATAGCTGGTGAGGAAGTCAGTGTCAAGCAATGTTTTTGTGTGTGCAGAGGCCGTACCACTGCCTCTTTAAGGCAGCTCGGCACTCTGCTCTCCCAAAGGGAGGCATTATCCACCACAGCCAGCAACAGCCCCAGTGTCTCCTGGCCGTAACCAGTCAGGACAGGTACAGGTCCAGTTCACAAGAGGTGGCTCTAGCCACCCCAAGAACATCCCTCACATCGGCAGGTGACACCTACTGAAACTGATCCCACAAAATCATAATCAAGTATGATGATTTAATGTTCATATTAGGCGTGGCTAGCCTTCCAGGGAATTTGGGGCGCTGACCCCCCCCCCCAAGTGCCCTGCCAGGCGCTGTGCCGCCAGTCATGGTAAAAAAAATTTAAAAAAACCTCGCCGCCGCTTCCCAACGCCGCCCGCAGCAGCCTCTGCCTTGCCTTTGCTTCAGACCGGAGGCTGCTGCAGCGCTGTCGTCAGTTTCAGTGAAACTGACATGAAACTGACCACAGGCTGCAGCAACCTCCGCTCTGAAGCAAAGACAAGGCAGAGGCTGCTGCGGCGCTGTTTGTTGACTTCTGGGACCCACTCCTCTGGAGTCAAGGCTCAAAAATCAGCCACCCAAAGCGTTTTTGCGATTTGGGCAGCTGAACTCCTCCATCCACAGCATGCATGGGACGTGCTGTGGAGGGAGGGGCAAAGCCTTTCCATTGCGCTCAATGGGCGCAATGGAAGATCTNTGAGAATGCGGTGTTGGGATGGGTATTACAATTATAATTATGTGAAATCTGGAACATGGGAATACTTGCGTTATGATATTCCCGGACAGCACTTATAATAATTAATAATTAATATAAAATTAAAACAGAGCATGTGACTTCTGCCAAAAACTCTCCAATGGTTTCTTGCAATGGGGGGTTTGCAAGATTTTACTTTGTTACTGTTTCTGACAAACTTTTTCAATTCCACGTGGAAGTGCTGTGTAAAAGAAAGCAATGCCGTTACATAACTCGCCTTCAGCCGTGAAAAGGAAGGATCCAGAGGAAATGAAGAGATCAGGTTTGATTTGAGAAAACGTATCACACTGCAATTTTTATCCGAAAGGAGGATGGAAATCAGGAAATTAGCAAAAGAATTAGTTTGCTTTGTTGAATATATGAGTTGAATATATGAGTTCCCTCTGCTTTAGAGATGGGCCCAAGTTAGAGAGGTTAGGAATATTTGGGCCTGGGGTTTGGTTCCAGTCCATTTCTTGCTAAATAAATTCTTACAGACATAGCAGAGATTCTTTTTCCCTCTAGATAATTATTCAGTATGCTTTAGAATGGGTCTTTTTCATCTTTAGCACAGAACTTTACTGTTATTGCTTTGCTAATAAAATACAGTAGGATGGAACCTTAGGTTACCATCACTAGATTAGCTATCTCCAGTGAATAGTTGTTAAAACTTTGATAAGGCATTTGGTAATAAGCTAATCTTTGTTGTCAGTTTGGCTTTAGCCTTAACTGTACAAATTCTCAGCTACCAAACCATTTCCTACAAATACATTTTTTACAGAGCCATCCAACATGGTTTGATGATGGAGATGGATTTTGTGTCCATAGCACTGTCCTGCACTGTCTTGTCCATTGTCTGACGGACTGGGATATTATTCACTTCATTTTTTCTCTAACATGCCCCTCTCCAGAGCTTTAGAGACACTGGTGTCCAGATCCAGTTTGGGATTTGAATTTCACAGCTCATGACTATGACTGGGGTTTACCCCGTTACTGCCTCTTTGTCATCACTGATTGTTAATAATGATTCCAGCACAGTGTAAGGTGTAAACATTTTAATCAGCACTGGCTTTCGTCCTTGGCCCAAACACATAACAATAAAACAACCAGTTAAAATATTAAAACCAACAAACAAAAAACATACAACAAAAACATAAGCACAAACAAAATAGTCTAGTTACTCAATACCAATAATTCCCATCTGAGCAATTTTCCATCTACACTGCTCAGCCGGATAGGCGAAAGTGGCAATTGAGATGGCCGTCTCATCCTTTTGCTGTAATAACCAAATCATTTTTTCCTGGTTTGTAAGATTTTTTACTTTCCCAAGGAGTGGCTCTAACCAAGTAGTTCTTATTTCGGCATAAAAGGCACACTCCAAAATATAGTGAATGGTATCTTCAACCGCTCCAACTGGACAAGCCAGCACGGTGTAAATTGACCATCTATTTTGTTCAGATTACTCCCCCGGCCTCCTGAAGGGTATATCTAATTTTAGTCCTCCTCCCCTCCGCTTTTTCACGTTGTCTTATCTTCCATGATGTATGATAGTCCATGAATGTCCATGAATGTCTGTGACATCACCCATTGTGGGAGGAGATGGTCGGTACCCGTTCTCACAGGAGGTATCTCCCAGGACTACTGTGAACACACACATCATCACCAATTCTGGAAGAAGGAAAAAAACAACACTGCACACCTTTCTCACATTTCAAATTTTGCCTGAGTGTTTTCATGTGAGCTTTAAGTGATGCTTGTCATAATCCAGGGTTAGCGCATTTGGATCTGCGGGGACATGGAACCTTAAGATGGAATGCCAGGGTGGCTGAAAAGACTCAAGTTTTTTTCACCTCAAGTGACACGTCCTTGTGTAAAGAGACCGTCATGGCTGCAGACTTTGGAACAGAGAATCTCTCTGAACTTTTAAACCAATTACTGGTTAAACTAAGGAAAGGGGTACTTGTAGCAACTGGCCCATGCAGGACTTTTTCCTCTTAACCTTGGTTTGACTTTGAGTGCAAATCTCTCAAGTTTGCAGTAAACAAAGCAGCTAGACATATTAAAACTGATAGATCACCTGATGCTATACAACTCTATGCTCTTAGACAAAAGGACAATACTAAATTTTGGAATTTGGTCAATAAAGGTACTATGAATAGCCATTACTCTATGGAGTCTAATATCTCCAGGATTACTTATTATTTTTCTGATATATTTAACAAAATCCCAGACAAATCTTTAGATCAATTTAATGACACAAGCATAGATGCCTTACCATCTGGGGAATTGGTCTCCTATATGGAAATAAGAACACTTCTACTGGAAATCTCCAATAAGAAGGCCCCTAGGGAGGATGGTATCCCTGGTGAAATATTCCGTGAATATGCAGACTGGTGGATACCTATCTTATGCAGGCTTTTTGACTACATAAATGCTTCTGGTATAATTCCATTTGGATGGAATATGAGCATAATTATTACCATATATAAAAAAGGTGACAGGAACTCCTCCTCTAATTTTCCTCCAATTAGCCTAATTGACATTGTTGCCAAGATCTATGCAAAATTCCTCTTTTGTAAACTTGAAGAATGGGCCTAAACAAACAACATTTTCTTTGAAGAGCAGGCTGGTTTTTGTTCCGGCCACTCTACAAGAGACCACTGTTTTGTGTTGGCTCATTTGGTTTATAAATACGTAAAGGTGAGAAAAGGCAAGCTGTTTGCTGCATTCGTAGATTTAAAGGCCGTCTTCAATTCCATCGATGGGAATCTCTTATGGGTTAAACTGGCAGTGACCAACATTGATAGAAGATTACTCCATCTTGTTCGTATGCTTTATAGCGACACTTGCTTGAAGGTAAGGCTCACCCAAGCTGGGTTCATGAGTCTATCCCTTCCTCAAATGGGGTAAAGCAAGGCTGCACATTAGCCCCATTTTTGTTCAACTTTTTAAAATAAATGATATTGTCCTTAAGTTACAGAGAGGCTCCTACTATCCACTATGCATTCAGGGGAAACAGTTGTCTGTACTATTATACGCTGATGACATGGTGTTATTGTCCATCACGGAAATTGGAATGAGGAGGCTTTTGTTCACTCTAAGTGTATACTGCAAAACTAACCATTTACATGTGAATTATGACAAGACCAAAGTTTTGCTCTTTGCAAGAAAACCACCTGTGCTTAAACGGTCTCTTGACTTGGTGTGTATTGAGCAAGTTAAAACGTACAGGTATCTTTTGTGGCACCTGGCAAGATCATCTAAATATGATAAAACAAAAAAACTTTTCAAACTGTCAATGGAATTCTAAGGTTTTGGAGAACCGCTGGGAAGAGGCTGGTATTACCAGCATTAAAACTAATTGACCATAAGCTTGGCCCACAGGCCTNCCCGTTACTGCCTCTTTGTCATCACTGATTGTTAATAATGATTCCAGCACAGTGTAAGGTGTAAACATTTTAATCAGCACTGGCTTTCGTCCTTGGCCCAAACACATAACAATAAAACAACCAGTTAAAATATTAAAACCAACAAACAAAAAACATACAACAAAAACATAAGCACAAACAAAATAGTCGTTACTCAATACCAATAATTCCCATCTGAGCAATTTTCCATCTACACTGCTCAGCCGGATAGGTGAAAGTGGCAATTGAGATGGCCGTCTCATCCTTTTGCTGTAATAACCAAATCATTTTTTCCTGGTTTGTAAGATTTTTTACTTTCCCAAGGAGTGGCTCTAACCAAGTAGTTCTTATTTCGGCATAAAAGGCACACTCCAAAATATAGTGAATGGTATCTTCAACCGCTCCAACTGGACAAGCCAGCACGGTGTAAATTGACCATCTATTTTGTTCAGATTACTCCCCCGGCCTCCTGAAGGGTATATCTAATTTTAGTCCTCCTCCCCTCCGCTTTTTCACGTTGTCTTATCTTCCATGATGTATGATAGTCCATGAATGTCCATGAATGTCTGTGACATCACCCATTGTGGGAGGAGATGGTCGGTACCCGTTCTCACAGGAGGTATCTCCCAGGACTACTGTGAACACACACATCATCACCAATTCTGGAAGAAGGAAAAAAACAACACTGCACACCTTTCTCACATTTCAAATTTTGCCTGAGTGTTTTCATGTGAGCTTTAAGTGATGCTTGTCATAATCCAGGGTTAGCGCATTTGGATCTGCGGGGACATGGAACCTTAAGATGGAATGCCAGGGTGGCTGAAAAGACTCAATTTTTTTTCACCTCAAGTGACACGTCCTTGTGTAAAGAGACCGTCATGGCTGCAGACTTTGGAACAGAGAATCTCTCTGAACTTTTAAACCAATTACTGGTTAAACTAAGGAAAGGGGTACTTGTAGCAACTGGCCCATGCAGGACTTTTTCCTCTTAACCTTGGTTTGACTTTGAGTGCAAATCTCTCAAGTTTGCAGTAAACAAAGCAGCTAGACATATTAAAACTGATAGATCACCTGATGCTATACAACTCTATGCTCTTAGACAAAAGGACAATACTAAATTTTGGAATTTGGTCAATAAAGGTACTATGAATAGCCATTACTCTATGGAGTCTAATATCTCCAGGATTACTTATTATTTTTCTGATATATTTAACAAAATCCCAGACAAATCTTTAGATCAATTTAATGACACAAGCATAGATGCCTTACCATCTGGGGAATTGGTCTCCTATATGGAAATAAGAACACTTCTACTGGAAATCTCCAATAAGAAGGCCCCTAGGGAGGATGGTATCCCTGGTGAAATATTCCGTGAATATGCAGACTGGTGGATACCTATCTTATGCAGTCTTTTTGACTACATAAATGCTTCTGGTATAATTCCATTTGGATGGAATATGAGCATAATTATTACCATATATAAAAAAGGTGACAGGAACTCCTCCTCTAATTTTCTTCCAATTAGCCTAATTGACATTGTTGCCAAGATCTATGCAAAATTCCTCTTTTGTAAACTTGAAGAATGGGCCTAAACAAACAACATTTTCTTTGAAGAGCAGGCTGGTTTTTGTTCCGGCCACTCTACAAGAGACCACTGTTTTGTGTTGGCTCATTTGGTTTATAAATACGTAAAGGTGAGAAAAGGCAAGCTGTTTGCTGCATTNAACTAGCATCATGCAAACACGAACACAGAACAAGCAAAAGCAAACCAGATCTTAAACCACCTGAACCATATTATGTGAAGTCTTAGCACACCACAAAAGCAGCAGCAAATTCCACTTGTCCCCACAAACATGCTTCACTGTTACAGCTCTGTTGAAGCCCCATTTTCCCCAGCAGCCCTGTTCTCCCCCACCCCCAAGCAGCACCCATTCTCTCTCCCCACCAAGCAGCACCCATTCTCCCCCACCTCCCCCCAAGCAGCACCCACCGACCTCCACCCATCATCCACGCATGGAGCAACCACTGTTTTTGCTGGCTGCTCAGTGTGCGGTGGGAGGGTGTAGATGGGCACACACTGGCGCACACCAACTTCCACCCATCATCCATTCATGGAGCAACTGCCATTTTTGCTGGTTTCTCCGTGCGTGGGGGATGTGTGGAGGTGGGTGTGCATGCGTATTCGTGGGAGCTCGCACGCACACCCACCTACTGCAGATTTTAGACGAGACTCACCCACACAAGAACACCCAGATGCCTAGGTGTTCCTGCGAGGGTGCCACCCTTGTAAAAAGGCCCATAGACAATGAGAGCTAGATGGAGTGCATATTGAAGTCAATAAACTTGGAGGCCCATTGGCATAATTGGACATTGGATCAAAGTGTTGGCAAGACATCAAAGTGCAGTAATAATATGAGGGTGGCTGATTCCAGCCCATAATCAGCACTTCAGCAGAAAATTCAGTTATCCAAACTAATTCGGTGTTCCCTTAGGCAGCTGGATCAACACTCTGCGGTGCACAGAAGTGGTAAGAAAAAACAGCAGAAGAAGGTGGGGGAGAGAAATTCTATTGAAAAAACAATCTAAAGGACTGTTTGTGTATCATGTATGTACACTGTGCTCAATAGCTACTCACAACAGTTTAGCTTTTGGGGCTCTTTATTTTTAATGAAGAGCATGGGCTATCCATGAGTTAGAAGATCCGATTTGTGTCTTCTGTTAACAAAAATCAGACAATTAAAAACATGGGTTTAAATTATAGAAAAATAAATGTATGAAGAACTCAAATGGGTTGTGCAAGCCAGAGAAAGTTTGAGATGTTTCCAAAATATTGAGCTCCACAAGGTTCCCNCTGGCTCCGCCTACCGTTGCCCTAGCTCCGCCCACCAGCTCGCCGGCCTTACTGCCCCTCCAAACTAAAAACCCACCAGTCGCCCCTGGTTCATATGAACATATGCTCTAGGGCTAGTCCCTATATAAGCACCTTTTCACATCCCTCTCCCTAGAATAAATAGACTCTCTGAAAATGTATTTCCATTCCTAATATTAAATGCCAAAATGTGTTCAATTCATGCAACATTGGGACCTACCCAGGAGGGATCATTATAATCGTCCACAATGACGTTCTGCGTAGCACAGATCATAGACCCATAGGTAAGGTTTTCCAATAGTTAATTACTTTCATGGTTAAAATTTGGAATCTAATATTTCCAGCCTGAACCTTTCTAACATCGGGGGCCAGTCACTTAATATATGACTGGTAGCTGAAGGCATCTTATTACACCATTACGTCAGTAGTCTCCTAACGGTGTACAAACGTATAGACCATGATCAATTCACCTCTCTGAACCTTCACTTTGATTACCTAGACTGAGAGTCTTAAGTCTCCCGAGTGTAAGACTGGTTTGCCATAACTTGAATCAATTTTGTAGCTTGTTTAAATACTTTCGTTTGTTTCAACATCCTTTCGGAAGTGTAGGCACCGCCAGTGTGTAGGTGCAGCAACACTTTCCCATGTTTTCTTTTCTCCATCAAATTCTCTGTCCATTTTGACATGGCTCAAGCAAAGTGGGTACAAAACACTATTAGTGCCTGCTTTGTTCGACTATTTGCTTTAGGGTTTTTTGGCTTGCTTTCCATTTTGTTTTTGGTCATTTCTGTTAAGACATTCAGTTGTCTAACTGAGTATCTGACCCAAAATCTGAGCAAAATTAAATGAGTGAAAAACCCAGAAAAGCTGGGGTTTTAGTGAATATGCAAATATTTATTCAGATATTTGAAGTACTATCTGACAATGTGAATAATATTTGTGAATACAGGAACAGCTTTTCAATTCAGCACTAAAACCCTATCTCTCTGGCTTTGTTTATTCAGTACACTCTTGCTATAACTGGCCTCTTGGGATCTCGGCCTTTTGTTCATTATAGGGAAGGGGTTGTAACATAAAATTGCACACACAGCACTGGAGCAAGGGAGCTGCTAGGTTAATGAGAGCTGGGGATCCATTATAATGCAGAGCATTATACCAAGGATGCATTGTACCTTGAAGAATCATATTAGCCCTCTTAGGCACAGCAGCACACCAGGAATTTGTGCTCGGCAGGATGTTCACCATCATCTCTGTTGCTCTTTATGATACAATCCCCCTGCTTCTGCCAGTGCAAACTACATTCTTTGTTCCATTCATACATGTGACACCTTTCACTTGCCTGTATGGAAATGCTGGAATGGGCCCAGCTTACCAAGTGAGCCAGATGACTCTGGTTTTAACTGGCCTTTCTCCATCAATTATTAATTATTATTATTATTATAAGCATTTGTATAGCACCAGCTGTGTACCTGGCGCTTTACAGAACAATAAGAAAGACGCGGTCCCTGACTATGGCTTACAATCTAATAGACACGGAGGGGGGAGACAAGGAGAGGGGACATAGGGAGAGACAAAGGATAAATTACATTCAAGCGGATGCGAAGTCTCAGGTGCACGTCACAGCTTTGGTTGCAGTTAGGCAGGAGTCTGCGGGGAGGGCAGACAGTAAATGTTGAAAGGAAAGTGCTAACAGGCGTCGGGAAAAGCGGCGAGGAAGAGGTGGGTTTTGAGGAGGGATTTGAAGGTGCGGAGGGAGTGGGCAAGGCGGATGTGGGCAGGGAGGGAGTTCCAGGCATGGGGGGCAGCATGGAAGAAGGGATGAAGGCGGTTAGGGGAGCAGGGGAGACGAGGGAGAGCGAGGGAGGGGGCAGAGGAGGAGCAGAGAGTGCGTGCAGGAATGTGTAAGGAGACTAGGGCTGAGAGGTAAGGGGGAGCCAGGTTGTGAAGGGATTTATAAGTGAATACCAGGAGTTTGTGAAGGATGTATTCGGAAAGGGGGAGCCAGTGAGGAGAGGAGAGGAGAGGAGAGGAGAGGATGCACGTGGTCGAAGTGACGGGCTGAGTGGATGACCCTAGCAGCGGAGTTTTGAATGGAGATAAGGGGGGACAGGTGAGAGCAGGGGACTACTTGACTACCAATGCTTGTGTCAACTACAAACTTTACCTGTATAAGTTTTTTCAGGTCATTGCTGATGTTACTGAACAGTGTTGGGTTAAGGACAACCGTAAACTAGGATCCCACTATAAATTTTCCTCCATTGGTAAAAATTACTATATTATATTAAGCATCTACACAGTTACCTTTTTTTTATTTTTATTTATTTTTTGGGTAACCTTTCTAATCGTTTCCCCTAGCTGATCCCTCTCATCTTGTTTTACGGCACAACTTGGGCCGTGCTCCCACATAAGGGTTTACTGGCATAAAGTCTGTGAGGCAGCGCTCTGACTGTCAGTGCAACTCCACAGGTGCGGCAGAGTCTGTACCAGCAGATGGTGAAGCATGAAGACGGCCCTAGACCTAGGGCTGAGATGAGAGCAAGTGTTCCCATTCCGAAGGGAAATACTGACATTCTGGAAGTGCTTGTGTGTGTCCATCGGTACATTGTCAGTTTCCAGTGATTCTGCAGTTCTGCCATTTTTCTTTTTGTCATTTTCATTGCTTTCCAGGACTTTTCATCACTTATCATTCACACTGTGACTCATTGTAAAGAACTGGTGCAGGGTTTTGTGGGAAGATATTACAGTGTGCAATCAGGGCAGCCCTATTAATTCAGACCCAGAAAAGCCATTGTCCCACATATGTACGAGCCTCACCTACTCTGGATCTTTTTAGGCTTACGCATGCTGTTCAACTGACCTAGATGACCCAATCTAAGAAGAAAGTTTGACTACTCTACGCCGCTGTGGGAGAGCTGTGTTCTTGAACTGGTCTAAGAGCCTAGTGTAGACATTGGCCCTTTTCACATGGGTGGCACCCATGCATGAACATCCAGAAATGTGGGTGTGCATACATGGGTGGGTCTCATGTAAATCCCACGGCGGGTGGGTGAGGGTGCCTGCATGTGTGCTCCCACGCACACCCACCCGCCTTCACCCATCCCTCACGCACGGTGCAGTCAGTGAAAAATGGCAGTTGCTCCACGCATGTAGATGGGTGGAGGTGGGTGTGTATGAGTGTGCCCCTGTCTACACCCTCCCCCCCCCCCGCACATGGACCGTGGTGCACACCAACCCCCCACTCTGTGGTCTGTGTAAAAAAGGGCCAAAGCCTCATTGTGCTTAAGGAAAGGGGATTTTGCTGAACCCATTGGGGAGGCTGGAATGTAAGAGAAGGATGTCTTTTCTTTTCTTGACTTATTCAACTCCAAGGACTGCTTAGCAATTGGGGAAACAACATTTATATTCAAAACTCTCCCCTCCCTTTATCCCTGCCCCACCAGTTTAGAGCACCCACAACCAACATCACATGCTCTGAGGTATTAATTTGGTCCATCCAACCTTAGTATTCTCAATATTTCTAAAGTAGAAAACAGGCAGTAAATAATTCCAACTTCACGTTTCAGGCTTAAAAATCGAGCTATATTAAAAATTCTTTAGAGATCATCTTTAGCATTTGACATTTCTTTACTATTGAATGTCTAAAATTGTAATGTTTGTGTTACGTTAGCATAAGTTTTGGGCACAGATGTATCTTATGAATTCCCTCAGCAATGTGGGAGGGTTTTCAAATCCAGTCCCAGTCTCTGGTTCAGAAGTCTCACTACTTTGAAAACGGCGACTACTAAAATCTCTCCGTTCATTAAATAAACTATGATGTCATAAGCAAACATGGGGAAAACTACTCTGTGCTGGCAGGTAAATCATTAACATGTCCTTGTTTTCATTCACAGACTCCTGTTGTTGGAACTCCAGGGAGGTCATTGGGCTCTGTCGTTTTGATGGGTTTAATCTGGCTGGCATACAACCAGTGGGTGCTCCCCCGCTCAAAGACAGAGGAGATAGACCTAGAGGCCCAATTTATCCTGAATAATGATGGGGCCTTTCCATTTAGCTTTGGGGAACAGGTGATTAAAGGACTGGATCTTATAATGTCACCCTGTCCCCAAGGCAATGTTCTCGGAAATTCCATTTAGTTTTGAACCATAATTGGGTCTGCTGCAGCACATGCGTGCCGTTGCTTACAACTGCTTTGTGTATGAGCAGCAGCTGCTTCTAAAGAAGGCAACTCACTCCTCTGATAATGCTGTGGTGTCCAATTCACAGGAGGGACTGGGTTGAGCAAGGGCTCCCGTGTGACCATAGGCCAATACAAGAGGGCCTCATATGGACCAAACCCTGTGGATCTTCTGGTAGTTTTGGAGCCTGGAGGCACATAAGGACCAGAGGAAGCAATATGGCCCAGTCCTCTCCCATGCTGGAGATGATTTCTTTAATTCCAGTTTAATAGTCTGGTTCATATATTCTACCTGCCTAGAAGCAGCTGGGTGGTAGCGGGATATGGAATTTTTGGTCTATACTGAAAATGTATCACATTTGTTGTGTGACCACCCCTGTGAAAGAGGTGCCATGATTAAAATCCATACAACATGACAAACCCCAGTGGAAGAACACCTAATAAACCAGTATTTGAGCACTGGTCTTGGCCATGCAATTTTTAGTTCGGAAGGCTTCCACCCACCGGGAAAAAGCATCAGTCACAACCAAAATTCCTGCCTTCCTGGTGGTCCCCCGTGTTAAGCGGGGGGCCACGATGGAGAGGGCATTCTCAGTAGTAGGACCGCGGCTGTGGAACTCCCTTCCGGAGGAAGCTCGCCTGGCCCCTAGCCTTTTAACATTTCGGCGAAATTGTAAGACCTGGCTGTTTGCCCAGGCCTTTGGGAGGGAGGGTGGCTAAGGAGGTTTTAGTCCCCTACCCATTTGTTTTGTGGTTTTGGTTATTTTCTAGCCCTGTTTAACGTTTAAAGTATTTATGACTGTTTTAAATTGATTTTATTGTATTTTATTATTGTATTTTAATGTTGGAAGCCGCCCTGAGCTGCGTTGCAGGAGGGGCGGGGTAGAAATTTATAAAATAAATAAAAAATAAATAAATAAAATGTATTTATTCTTCCATGGAGTTGTGGGCAGTTCTCCCATATAGTCCATTTGGACCCACTCCCAGTGACCTGGGGGTGGCTGTTGCATCAGAGTCCCCTTTTGTCTTTGGTGGGCAGGATCATGGCTTGTACAAATTAGGCATGAATCAATATGGGCTTTCAGATCCTGTTTACAGGATGGCCACCACTCTGATTACTCTAGTCTTCGTTCTGTCTCAAGGATTTTAGGGTGTCCCACATTGATGGAACCATGGATCCAAACGACCCAGAGGTGATTGGACACTGAGCGTGCCATGGCATATTAGCAGAGTGGTGCCCTTGTATTTGATGGTAAGGGCTGAGATTAATTGCTTCAAAAAAAGGGGCGTAGCTCCAAGTCTGACTCCTGTAGGACCCTGAGGCACTCATCCACATGACTGCAGCCAGCTGACCACTAGAGTTACTACAAACTCTGATAGCCACAGCCATGGAGCCCAGCAACAGATGCCTACCTTGATGCGACATCGGCTGCATTATTTCTCTAAGCCAGCAGGCCTTTAGTGCGGTAAGACCATACCTTAACGGGAGACACATTCAAAAGAAAGGGCTACATCACGTACCTTTGACCACAAGGGGGAAAGTCGACCTTGCTACCATTTGTTGTATGGTAGCCATGGGTGTACCAACAAGCAAGTAGCAGCAAAGTACCCCTGAAAACCCAGTCTGATTCCAGAACAATGACGAAGGTTTTGGCCCGCTATTGTTGATATAGGAGGATAGTTTAAAAGGCCGTAAGTTCAGGAAATTGGGCAGAAGGAGGGGTACAACTAAATCTGAGACCCTGCTGTTCAGTTTCATCCTTAATCAATATATTTTATTTTATTTTATAAAAGATTTCTATCCTGCCCCTCCTGCCCACAGGGCAGTCCGGGGCAGCGAACAACAAGATAAAAACAGTAAAACAATAAAAAAAAGTTAAAAATTCATTATGCAGGGGAAAAACACCCCCCCCCCTCGCCTGAGTAGCAGTCAAGCCTGAGTAGCAGCTGCCCCCTGTATAGGAAGAGCTGCTATCTGCGAACCAAATTGGTGCCCCATCCGGTACCTGACTTGCAGGCAACTGTTTAAAGATGGGGTGTGCTGGCAGGATGGGGGTGGCCTCACACTCATGGGGCTTACCTTCAGTGACGATGCCCGCAAACCACACAGCTGGCTGCGTAAATTGCATGGGTTTAATATTATCAGCCAATTCTGCACATGCACATTAGTGACCTAGCTAAGAGGCAGCCATCCTGAGAGTAATAGCTGCAGATATGAGTGGTGGCTGGCAATATAAATGTCCCCCAGTTAAATACTTGTGTTTGAGAACAGCCCAATACGCTGTGAGCACCAATTTTTCACATTGTCTGAATTTAAGTTCTACAGTAATTAGCAGGTGGGAGGTAAAACTCACAGGTCAGAACTCTGTCCCTTACTTCTGCATCACTGTCACCCCAATGCTGACCTCTGCTACCATAATGAATAGATAAAATGGGGTGTCACCATCTGGACATGCCAGAAGTGGAGAGTTGGACAGGAGAGCTTTGAGTTAAAGGTACACTTGTGAGTGTTCTTCCTCCCATTCCCAATTTGGGGGCCTTAATCATTCATATAGTGAATTAGCAATTTCAGCATACAGGGGGGATTCCATAAATTCCCTGCAAAAACCCATAATTCCTAAAAAGGATTGCAATGATTTATTTTATCTGTGGGAACAGCTAACCTAGTAATCAATTTTACCCTCTCTAGGGCAATGCTGCGGCCGTTAGCACTGACACAACCCCCAGGAAGCTAACAGTGTGAGAGACCAACAAGTCCCAGAGGTCCTGCTTGTGCTTCTCCATGGAGGGTGACTGAAGCAACAAATCATCTACATATTGGACGATACTATCAGGGCAGGGAAAATGTTCCAGAGTCATCTTCATATGGACATGAAAGCTAGCCGGGGAGCATGTATACCCTTGTGGTAGGATGGTACATATGTACTGTGTCCCAACCCATGTAAAAGCAATACGATCTTGACAGTGGGGGTTGAGGGAATAGGGGTGGGACACCGGGGAGAATACTGGATACCGGATGTATCGGTATTGGATCTCCCAGGTACCGGATTTACCGGTATCGGCATACTGGATTTTTAACATTGGCCGTGGCACCGGATTTTTAACATTGCGGCTATTGACTTCAATGGCTGCAATGTAAGAAATCCGGTACCGCAGCCAATGTTAAAAATCCAGTATGCTGGTATAGGTAAATATCAGATTTATCGGATTAAGCCGATACACCAAAATACCGGCAATACTGGATCTCGGGAGAACAGGAATTTCCACCCCTAGAAAGTAATAAAAATCCATTGCTGATATCCATTGCTGATGATGCTGCGGGCGCAATCTTGGAAAGGTCTGAAGATGCTCAGAAGGGTTCATTCGGCCCTTCTGAGCATGCCCCGATTTTTTTTCTTCAAACTTACCCCATCCCCTCAGCTCCCTCTAGCTTCTGGCCCCCTCCTCAGCCCGCGCCCTCAGAATTTCTGAGTATTCTCCGAGGGACTGAGTTCTGATGTCTGAGTCCTTGGGGAAAGTTCTGAGTGACAGCGGAGAACTCGGTTCTGGTGCTCGGAACCCCAGAAATCCTTGCGAGTACTCAAAACACCTATTCACTCAGTGCAACCCTAGTATAGAGTATTTTGCTTACACATCAGGCTAGACAACTGGTTAGATAACGTATGGAAAGATACATGGAGAAATTGTTACAAGCACATCACATTCTTTATGACAGACAATGGGGCTGATCCCAAACCCTGCGGATTGTGCGTGCACATGTGCATGCACACAATTTCTGTGCAGCACAATGTGCCTGCAATGGAGGTTCACATAGTTTACACACAGGATCGGCAGGGCTTGGGATCAGCCTCACCGTTGATTAGTAAACACGTGGAGTTGTGGCTAATAGACTAATTGCTAACTATGGAGGGAGGTTTCTATCCCTGTGCTCACATTGGAAGAGCGTGTCCCTTTCCCATGAGATTAGAACAAGATGGTGAGCTGGATGGAGCCAACTTGTCTGTTCCCCAAGGGTATTTGGGGACCCAAGGGTAGATACAGCTCTTTGAGTATGTACAGACCCTTCTTTGTAATGATAATTCTGCAGCTGCATGCACGTCCGTGGGCTCAAGAAAACATAGCCCATCCTAAGTGAAGCACATGCACCTACAATTTCTCAGCCTCATGAATGTACTCTTGTCTCTCCTGATGTTTGCATTTCCCTTGTTTCCCCCTCTTTTGTCTCTTAGATTATAAGCCCCCTGGGGTTACGGACCTACTGTTTATAACTATTGATTGTATAACACCAGGTACACAGCTTGTGCTATATAAATAATAATAATAATAATAATAATAATAAATAAAATAAATAAATAAAATTAAATTAAATAATATAATCTCACCTTCTATGCAAAAAAAAAAAATATTAGGACACCACCTGTGAAAAGTCTCCATAAAATCTTCCCATCACCCAGTAAAGCTGAAGAACAGTAAATCTGAAGAAGAAACAAACCAGGAGAAGCATAGTGGCATAAGATGAAGCAACAATGTGAAGTTGGGTCCAGATGGTCCTATTGTTGGTAAATAAATCATTTTTAAAAGATTCAGCTCCACCATCTGATGTGCAAAAATTGCCCATTTCCTTGTACCTGCTATGTTAAATTAATGGGAAGGCGCTGTGATAAGCTCAGGTATCCACTGGGATCATTGCAACACTAAAATGTCAAGATCAAGCTAGTCCATAGGTGCAATTGAACATTTAAACCTTTCAAACTCTTGCTCCACCGGTGGGAGAATTGGTGAAGACAGGCTTTGCCACCATATTAGTTAAACCCTCCCAAAACCGGTGAAAACCCTAATATTCAAACTGCAGAAATTTCTTGGGTAACAATTGATGACTATAACGAGATATCTAGTGTGGAGTCATTAATGCCATGTGAAGTTGGTGTAGGTCCGGTTCCTAGGAGGCCTGTTGATATTTTAGATGTTAAGGAAGACCAAGTGGCCCATCTTGGTAAGACCGCCTATCCCTTGGATTATTCTAATATAAGCAAAACAGAGATTTGCTCTGATAGGATTTAGTTGGAACCTCCAAAAGTCTGGCCAGAATTATATAAACATAGATGGGCTCTGGTTTTGCTTTTTTGTTTGCCCATCAGAAGGGGCTTTTTGCTCAATCCAGTACTTACAGAATTTTTATCATGCAGGCAGGGTATTACTCTTCCCTTGGATTCATTTTATTTGATTAGACAGGTTATCTTGTGTGGAATGTTTGAGCGGGTTTGAGGTCCACTTTGCGAGTTGGAATATTTATTTATTTAACTATATATTTTTTTTCTACCCTGCCCCTCCCACCACAGACAGCTCGGGGCGGCTTACAATCATAACAAGAATAAAAACACAATAAAACTAAAAACAACTTATAAAGGAGGATAAAAATATCCTGCCCGCCCCACCCTAACCTACTCCCCCTACCCAATCACCCATCTCCCCCGCCAAACGCCTGGCAGAATAGCCAGGTCTTACAACTTCTTTGAAAGGAAGGGAGATTTGGGGCCAACCGGTCCTCCCTGAAAGAGAGTTCCACAGCCATGGTGCGGACACCAAGAACACCCTCCCCAGTGTGGCCCCCTGGAAGACTCAGGGGACCTCGAGCAGGGCACCCCCAGATGACCACGGGGGCCAATCCAGAATCCGGGGGGGGGGAATGAGGCGGTCCCAGATATAATTAAAGGCATATGGAAACAGAGGAGCAGGCTGCCTTCTCTTGGTATGATTAAACATAGAATAGAGAATTCCTTGGCAAGATCAATCCTGTATACATTGACTAGCCCTACTAAACTAAAAGAGTCCAGTACAGTAAAGACAGAGAAAGCACAAAGGTCTATGAATCTGAAAGTCTATCCATTTACAATCTCCAGCCTCTTTTTCTTTAGAAAAACAGATGGATCAGTCCTCCTGCATTAAGGCTTCAAACTGTATATCTTCCCCGTCGGATAATATAGAGGGAGCTGGTTCTGTGCAACAAGCAAAGATAATTTATATACCGCAGAGCTAGTTCCTTTCCCTCTACCATCTCATTCCCTTTCATGTGGTGGATTAAGACCCTGGAAGGATGTTTTGCCTTCTGTTATGACTGGTCCACATTGTAATGAAGTTCAGTTGTTAGACAGAGATGATTTATGTCTAACTGGCAACAAGGAAAAGGGGTCTTCAGTTTTCCCCTCCTGTAGCAAATTACCTGGGAATAGAGTAGTATAGTCTGGGCTATTATTAGTGTCTGTCTCTTCTATCTTGGACATACCTTGACTAGGCATAAAAGGTTCTGATTTAAATCTAATATTCTGGAACATTTCTGGTATCAAGGCGAAATTGGGCGATTTAGAATGAATTAGGTTTTTAAAACAGTTTGACCTGATCTTCCTTCAGGAGACATGGCTGAATTAAGGTGAAGAAATAAATATTCCTGGTTATTCTGTTTTAAATAGAACAGGTGATAGACTGTCAAAATGTGGACACCCTTCAGGCAGATTTTTAATCCTAATTTCACACTGTTAAATTTGTTCCATTGTCACCTATTACATCAGCCTTCCCTTAAACGTTGTGATACTTAAAATCAATTTGGAATGTGGGTTTTCATTCTTGGTCTTGAATGTTTATATTCCGCCACAGGATTCTCCATATTACAGTGAAAGGCTGTAGGAGGAACTTGAACAAACAGGAGAAATTGCAGCAAGAAATAATCCCGGTTCTGTCATTTTGGTTATCGGAGACTTTAATGTCAGAATGGGATTGGATGAATGTGCTATTAGCCTATCAGAAATGGAAGCTCCATTCTATATTCCTGAGAGGTCATCTAAGGACCAAATAATGTAATAGCCATGATAATTATTTTTGCCAGATTTTTGTTAACTTTTGGTTTGGTGATCCTACAGCTCCTGTTGTCAGGAGGGGGGTGGGGGGCAATAGAGATTACTATTTATTTAATTGATTTATTTATAATAAAATTATTGAGACTTGTCCCCCACAAAGGGACTAGGCACTACTGGAAATGAAAATGGGAAGGATACAATGCAAAACTGGCCAGCAGTGCCAGGGGATTATTAGTATTATTATTAGCAAGCATTTATATAGTGTCCCTGCCCTAAGGCTTACAACCTGAGAGACTGGGGGGGCAGGTAGAGGAGATGAAGGAAGGGGAACAGAGGGAGAGACAAGGGGTGTAACATTCACGAAGATACGAAGTCTCAGGTGCACGCACTTGTCTTGGTTACATCGAGAATGATGTCTGGCTGGTCCATGTGGGGAGGATATGAGTACACAGACCTCAGGTAACAGATTGTACTGGATGGAGGATATCAGCAGGAGTTAGGCGAGGGGAGCGAGGAGTCGGGGAGGGCAGAGCGTTGAGGAGGGATTTGAAGGTACGAAGGGAGGGGACAAGGTGGATGTGGGCAGGGAGGGAGTTCCAGGTGTGCGGGGCAGCTAGGGAGAAGGGACAAAGGCGGTTAGGGGAGCAGGGGAGGTGTGGGAGGGTGAGAGAGGGGACAGAGGAGGAGTGGAGTTCACGGACTGGAGTATGGAGGAAAATTAGCGCTGAGAGGTAGGGAGGAGCAAGGTTGTGAAGAGCTTTATAGGTGAAGACTTAGGCCGCTTTTAGACGTGCAGCTGGATCAGGTGCGGGAGCGGCGAAACAGCCGCGACGCTGTTTTAGACGAACCGAAAGCGGAAATTGTGCGCGTGATCTGGCGCCGCACATTCTTTTCCGGCCGCGTATGTCACCCCAGAGAGATCAGGGTGGTTCGCTCACGGTCGGCAAAGAATGCACGGCCCCGGATCACGCGCACAACTTCCGCTTCCGGTTCGTCTAAAACAGCACCGCGGCTGTTTTGCCGGTCCCGCGCCTGATCCCAGCTGCACGTCTAAAAGCAGCCTAAGAGTTTGCGCAGGATTCATTCAGGAAGGGGGAGTCAGTGAAGAGAGAAGAGGAGGAGTTGCATGTGGTTGAAGCGAGGGGCAAGGTGGATAACCCTGGCAGATGCTGCTTTCTCACCAAAAGTAATTTCATTAGTTATGACTCTGAATGGGTGAAGTGATTGAATCAAATAGGCATCAAGCTGAATGATAAATAAAAATTCCAAACAACAACTCAAAGTCAAATTTTTTTTCAGAGTAACAAAAGGGGTTAGTTTGTGCCTCTTCCAGGTACCAGCATGCTGTGGCATTACCACCAGCAGTACAATGTCCACCAGCTATTAATGAAAGAGCATGACTACTACTAGTATGAAAACTCACATGAGTACATGTAAAAGTGTTAGATGTGTGTTTGCAAGGGTGTAAAAATAGAAGCAAATAGAAGTAATATTTCCTCTCCAGAGTTTGGGGCACAGGACTAGTCTTCTCTGGTGGACTTTTGAGGAGGGGGTGGGGGAGGCTTAAGGGACAGATCTGTTCCCCCTCTCTTTGGGCTGTTGTTACCCCACATCATGTTTCATACCTGACTGATAGAGGATTTGTTCCCAAGATTGGAAATGCTAAAGTACATTAAACTGCTTTATAAATAATAAAAAATATAAATAATGAAAAATAATATTAATAATAATATAGTACTGGTGGAGAAAACAGGGCAGAGGGTTAAAGGTCTGGTCTTCAAAGGTTCAGATGCCGGCTGGTTCCAATCCAGAGACAAATGTTTTCAAAAGTAACCTGTTGTTTTACAATATATATAACTTATTATGAGACCACTACAGCCTGATATTTTCATGTGACATTTTCAGTGAGATCAGGAGGAGCTCAACATTTCTAACATTGATGTTTCAAGTGGGGTTGGGAACTCAGTTGTCTCTGTTTTTCACCTATTAACCCATTGTCCGTTCAGCGTACAGGGGCAGTCACAAAAAAATCAAATAAAATCTTGTTCTGGTTAGATATCCAATCTGATTACTAGATCAAAGACTGATGGTTAAACTTAAGATAAGAACTGAAAGTTTTATATCACCACTCAGTCCTCCAAACTCTGAGCCCATCACTCATTTTATCATACAACCTGCATTTCAAGATGAACACAATGCATATGCAAATCTGCACATGAGCGTCTGGTAGTGCTCATGTCAGCTTGTTTATGTAGGATGTGTTTCATCAGCGACAGAAAGCCCACAGCACAATTAGATCACAGCTTTATCTATCAGGTAATGGTGCCAACACAGAGTGCATGGTAAATGATGGCGTTTGTTCCACACACATGCTCACTGCTTAGACTTGTTTGTGCTGCACAGGCGGCTCTATTAATCTACCTGTGGGCAAAGGGGTGCCCAACACTACTCAACAACAGAGACCATCACACAAAATAATGATGGGAGACGGTGGCTTCAGTATATGGGAAGCTTGATGTGTGCCCCCGGTAGGAAATTGACAATAATGAAAGCCCCTGGCTTTAATAATTTCCCATGTGACACCCAGGATACGGAAACTATGCACCCTGGCATCCAGGGACAGAAGAGAGATCATTGACAAGATGTGGTCAGAGCTGCAAGTGGTGGCAGTTCACTCTCTCCTCTCTAACTCAGTTAGTAGTTTTCTCTTTCTGTCCTCTCCTTTCCCTAGTTGTCTTCTCCTCATATCAGAGATGGGGAAAATGGGAGATGGAACTGATCACAATCATCATTTTCATTACCAGGTACCCAATATGTAATCAGGCTTGTGTGTGTGTGTGTGTGTGCGTGCGTGCGTGCGTGCGTGCACACTTGTGTAAGACTGCAGAGAAGTTGGGGTGTTGAGTAGCAGCAGGTGGGCATCGTGTCACTGGTAGGTGCCTGCAGTAGGTGGAAGAAGCTTATTTTTCAGCCCCAACCCTCCATCTGAAAAAGATGTAAATCCCCTACCTATCACAAACAGTGACTAAATAATAGGCATGCTTAGGGGGATGGAAATAACATCATGTGAGCTTATTTCTAAAGACGGTTGGGGAGGTGAGGGGGAAGTCTTCTAGAAGATCAATGCAAGTCTGGAACATCTTTGTAAAATACTGTGTTAAAAATCAACATTTCTTTGCCCAGGCTATTTTAGCACTTCCTAAGAGAGTTAGCTGGCTGACAATGGCACACGATATTTACCATAAGATTGTGCAGAATTAGTTGGTGTCCAATATTTTTAAACATTTATTTTATCAACCTGCAGGGTCTTTTCCTCTTACAGATACATTTAAAGCCCAGAACAAGAGAGAGCCATATATGCCCAAATAAACACAGCAGCAGAAACGGATTTAGCCACAGTACTCACTCACTTTTCTGTGTGGTAATGAAGTCTGTCTTGATCCATGTCAGTCTGGGAACAGTTCCTGAACAAGGACATGAAAAATCCAGTGTCGGTAACAGGGCTTCACATGAATCCAGAGAGGGGTTGGGGAAAACACAAAACAAAAAGGCACCAGCACAAGTAAAGGGGATGAAGCAAGAGAGAAATCTGCCAAGTTTACAGCTTTGAATCTAAGACATTCAGCCTGACAGCTGTGTGGGAAATATAACTCTATGTACTTGTACACGCTCCCTACTAGAGGAGGAGTCAGTGTTGCAACATTTATGTTCCTCGCTCGAGGCAAAACAGTGATTTTCAGTATGCAAAATGTCGGGACGGAGCCTCACAGTTTTACAAGGCTAGAGAGATACTCAGGAGTGAATGAACCAGTGAAAATACGTTCTTAACAATCACATTAAAAATCCATCACCCATGGATAGGTTTACATTAAAGTGAATAGAGGGTTATTCCTTAGTAAAGTTCAGTATCTTTAAAACATAAATTCTAGGATCAAAAAACATTTGGTTTAAGGAGAGAGTTAAGGCTCTTACAAATTCACTCATGCTCCAAAGAGCATGGCGATTTTAAGTTAAGGCTCCTGCATTAACTTGCCTGCCATTTAAGCAGTAAAGACGTTGTATGTTATATTGTGTTTGCTTACAACTTACGCTCCAGGCACCCACACTTTGACCCCTGTCTCCAATGTAGCCACAATTTCTCCTTAATTTATAGCTCCCCTCTTAGGCAGCAGCTGTCCCCCAAACCTTGTCCCTGAATACACATCTTCCATCTCTCGGCTTTCTCCTCCTGTATATTCCCCCAGCACCCGGGTGTCCGTCCCTATAAACGCATGGCTCCCCACCCCTGGCTGACTCTAAGGCTTGTCCTCCTCCCATATACACCCTCCCAGTACCTGGCTGCCTGTTGCCCATACACATACTGTTCCCCACCCGTGTCCTTGAATACACATACCCCAGCTCTCAGCCTTCTCTCCCCAGCCCCTGGGTACCCCGTCCTAATACAAACACTAATTCCCACCCCTGGCTGCCCCCCAGCCTTGTCCATTGATACACATCACCCATTTCTCAGCCTTGTCCCCATAAACACCCCCTCAACCCTGATGCCCCCTCCCCATACAGACACTTCCCCCACTGCCCAGCTGTCCCAGTTTCATCTCCTTGTACACACCCCACATCCATCAATCTTGCTCCCCCGCCATATAAATCCCCCCAGTACTCAGTTGTCCTGTTCTCCCCAACACAAATGGAAGTATATAGGAAAAACAGGCTCAGAGGGCAGCAGGACCCCCTTCTGTCCCCAGATTCAGTGTTGCTCCCAATCTACAGGAGGAGGATTGAGGCTGAAAGACCAAGGCAAAGTGTGGGAACCTTAATTTACAATTTCCATGCTTTTTGAGCACGAGTGTATTTGTAAGAGCTTTAACTCCTCTCTTAAACTGAAGGGTTTTTTTGATCCTAGAATGTCCCTGTTTTTTGAAAGGGAAAAACACTAAATCCCCCCCTCTACAACACTTATCAGCTGCCAGCTCCCCCTGCTCTAACCTACTAGCCCCCACACCCCTCCCAGAGAATCCCAGGAGTTCTGGATCCCAGCCCCACCTGCTCTAACACATTAGCTCCCAATGCCTTAGCAGAGAACTCAGGAGTCTCGGCTCATATCCCCCCACTCTAACTTATTAGCCCCCACTCCCCTCCCAGGGAACCCAGAGAATACAACGAGCTGCATCACTGATAGGGAACAGGAGTAAGGGTGTGTGTGAGAGAGAGAGGGAGAGGAGTGGACTCAGTATCAGGGAGGGGGGCAATAGGGAGTGACTATGGCAATTGAGTGCAATAGCAAGGGACTGGGTGGAATGATAGGAGACCATGGGGAGCACACCTATCACTACATCCAATCAATCATTTATTTCACCCAGAACCTTGTCATTATTCCCATTTATCATGGCATTCCTCCTGTCATTCCACCGAGTTAATTGCTGCTGTATCCAATTCCTGTCATTCCAACCATTCCATTCACTCTTCCTGGTGCCTTCCTCATTATTCCACACCCTCTTGCCCCCCACTCCCAAAGATATAGCTCCATTATATTGTTTCACAGCCACTTAACGAGATCTGCGAATGGCAGCATTTCCAAATTGGTGTTGCTGTTGCCTCCATTGCTTCCAATGGACATTCCATGTTATTCATTTCAATACGTACCCAAAATTCTTATTGTTTTTATTTTATTTATTTATTTATTTATTTATTCAATTTATATCCTGCCCCTCCTGCGAACAGCTCGGGGCGGCTAACAAATTCAACATAAAACAATCTTAAAACCAATATATTGAAACAATCCATAAAAACACTACAATAAAACAGGCTGGGATAATAATAAATAAATTAGGGTGGGGGAAGATAAAACACCCCCTAACCCACCCACCCCTCCCCAAAGGCCTGGGCGAACAGCCAGGTCTTACAAATTTGCCGAAATGTCAGAAGGCTTGGGGCCAGGCGAGCTTCCTCCGGGATGGAATTCCAGAGGCGCGGCCTGGCCACCGAGAATGCCCTCTCCATTGTGGCCCCCCGCCTAACATGGGGGACCTCCAAGAAGGCACCCCCAGCAGACCGAAGGAGCCGCTCCGGGGCGCGGAGGGCGAAGCGGTCCCTGAGGTATGAGGGGCCCAGACCGTGAAGGGCCTTGTATATTAACACCAATATCTTGAACCTGGCTCAGCACGCTATCGGCAGCCAGTGCAGAGTCCGGAGCACCGGTGTTATATGCTCCCGACGGCCCGTTCCCGACAGGAGGCGAGCGCCGCATTCTGCACTAGCTGCAGCCTTCGAACCAGGAACAAGGGCAGCCCCACGTAGAGCGCATTGCAGTAGTCCAGCCTCGA
>QEPC01001091.1:1036271-1053816 GCA_003113815.1 Sphenodon punctatus
AGAATAACCCCAAGCTCTGATGCCACCCAGTGTGCTGTTGACAACGACCCATAATAAGGGGGTCAGAAACACATTGTGTTCAGCACAAATTATTTTGTTTAGTTGTCTATGGATCTCCTTTTTAAGTGAATCACTTTGGGATATAATGTGGTCTTTTTGCAATGTTTGTATGTTTCTCCAACTGATGCATTGATGCTTTGCAGCCATTGTATTTTCATTATGTATTATCTCTTTTCCTATGGACTTTTGGGATAAACACATGGCCTAGTTTTTAGGCATATGTAGGCACCAGTTATGTCCTAGGAAAAAGCTGTTTTACTGCCCTAGTAGTAAAGGCTGTTTATGTTAATTTTAAAACCTCTGCCTGTTTCTGGAGTTTTTCCAACTTTGGTGTTGTCTGAGTTGAGGAGCACCCCCAGACTCCGTACCTGGGAGACTAGTGGAGGGTAGACCCCATCAATAATGGGGGCCACCATCTCCACCGCCTTACCCACCAACATCACCTCCATCTAGTCAGGATTCAACTTCAGTCGATTACCCCTCATCCAATCCCCCATGGCTATCAGACACCGAGTAAGCACTGAGACAGCCGGGCCTGGGTCTGCTGAAAAAGAGAGAGAAAACTGGGTGTCATCAGCATATTGATGACACCGCACGCCAAACCCCCATATCACCTTGCCGAGCGGCTGCATGTACACGTTGAACACAAGAGGGGACAAGACAGAGCCCTGCGGGACTCCACACAAAAGGTCTCAGTATGATGAAAAATAATCCCCAAGCACCGCTCGCCGAGTTCTTCCAGTCAGGAAAGAGCAGAACCATTCAAGAACAGTCCCGCCCACCCCTGCACAAACCCGCAGGCACGTCACCAACATCTCATGATCAACGGTATCAAACGCAGCCGACAGATCTAATAAAATCAGCAGGGTCAAACAACCCCAATCCTATACCTGGCATAGATCATCAACCAATGCCACAAGCGCAGTCTCGGTGCCATAGCTTGGATAAAATACTGACTGAGAGGGATCAAGGTGTGCCTGCAGCTGCTGAGCCACTACCCATTCAATAACCTTCCCTAAAAAGGGAAGGTTAGAGTCAGGCTGATAGCTGGTGAGGGAGTCAACGACAAGTGATGGTTTCTTGAGCAGAGACCACACCACCGCCTCCTTTAGACAGTCCAGCACTCTGCCCTCCTGAAGGAAGGCGTTGACCACTCCAGCCAGCAATGGCCCCATTGTCTCCTGGCAGGCCTTAACCAGGCAGCACGGTCGTGGATCTAATTCACAAGAGGTGGTCCTGACCACCCCAAGAACACGCACCGCATTGGCGGGTGTCACCAACTGGAATTGATCCCATAAATTCAGACACGGCGGAGCTTCCATAACCTCTAGTTCTTCATGTGTAATAAATACGGCGTCCAAGTCATGGTGAATACAAGCGATTTTATGTCACAGCGTGCGGTAGATGTCTCCAGTCCAAGGTGGAGGAGGCCAGACTGACCACCCCCCGCACCACCCGGAAAAGCTCCACTGGACAGGATTTTGTGGATGCTATGAGGGTAGCAAAAAACTCGTGCTGCCCGCATAGCCACGGCATAGGCTCGTAAATTAGCTCTATGACGCAATCTGTCGGCTTCAGCACGCGAACGCCACCGTCGCTCCAACCGCCGCCCTTCTCGCTTCAGCAACTGCAGTTCCTCGGAAAACCAAGGAGGCCTGCAGAGCTGTCACCTGGGCAGCGGATGCCTAGGAGCTGTCTGATCGACGGCCCCTGTCAGTAAGGTATTCCATAACACAACGGGGTCATTGATGAGCTGGTCGTCAAGGTCAGAGGGTACCTCACTCAGAGCAATCCAGAACTGCTCCGGTTCCATCAGTCTCCAGGGGCGAACCATCCAAAATGGTTCCGCACCTTTCTGGGGGCAGACATGCGCCAGGAGAGAGGCCTGCAGGAGGTAATGATCCATCCATGACAAGGGGACAGCTGATATCTCCCCCACTAACGGAGCGCCCGTTAATGGTAGATTCAAATGCATTCATCATTATTTATTATTATTATTATTATTATTTACCTAGCACCAGCAATATACATGAAGCTGAACATTAAATTAAGTGCTAAGTCTCTGCCCCAGGGGGCTTACACTCTAGTTGGACAAGCGAGAAATGAACATTGGGAGAGACAGGAATACCTTCATGAGGTTGAAAAGTTGCAGGTGTATGTTCTTAGTGTAGTTACAGGGGAGAAGGTGACCCTTCATGATAGGACAGTAGAAGGAGGATTAGCGAGAGGTCTATGGGGTGAAGGGATAAGGAAATTCTGCTGGAAGAGGTAGGGCTTTAGGAGAATTTGAATGGTAGGAGGGAGCAGAGTATATATTTTCTGGGAGGGTATATTTTCATAGGGGGCAGCATAGGAGAAGGGGCAAAGAGGGCATAAGGAACAGAAGACTCTAGGATGGGAGGTGGTGATGGCAGAGGAAGAGCAAAATTCTTGAGCTGGAACCTAGTGGGAGATGAGGGGGGAAAGACAGAGAGGAGCAAGGCCATGAAGAGCCTTGAGAGCAAAGACAAGCTGGATGCAAAAGGGGAGAGGGAGCCAGTGGAGGGAGCAGAGAAGGGGTTTAACATGGTCAAAGTAACAGGCAAGGGGGATGACCTAGGCAGTGGAGTGTTGAATAAACTAAACTGCCTGAGTCAGACCAATGGTCCATCTTAGCCCAGTATTGTCACAACCTGACATGGCAGCAGGGGTTTCAAACTCAGGTCCAAATCCAGCTCTTCAAGGGTCTCCAGCAGAGGCCATCCTGGCGTGCTACCTTAGATCCCTCCAAGCCCCCAGCAGAGGCCTCTCCCAGGCGTGCTACCAGGAATCCTGAAGTGGAGATGTCGGGGATTGAAACTGGGACCTTAGACATGCAAAGCACGCGCTCTTACCACTTGAGCTATGAGAGGGACAAAGTGAGTGTGGAGATTGGAGAAGGAGAGTGAGAAGGCAGTCAAGGTAAGAGGTTGTAATCTCACTGCTATAACTGTGAGGAGAATCTGGACCCTAATGATTAAGTTGGTAAAAAGAGCATTCAGGGAGGCCATTCTTCCCCTGTCTTCTTTACTTGTTTTTTTGCTAAAGAAAGATGACCCTACCACATGGCTGTCTTGCATTCCTTGTCTGAGTGGGGGATGTGACATTCCTCACAAATTTAGGGGTGAGGGAGCAAGCAATCCCACACTACATTTTCAGTTGCTGAGACTGAGGAAGCCCTTCTTCCACCCTCCCCTCCAAACAAGGCCACAGGCTTCTCCTTGGGATGAAAGGAAGGAGCAGGGCTGCCTCCCACAATGACATCACTGTTCCACATAGCGGGCAGAGGTTGAGCCATGTGGGGAACTGCTGTTTTTTCCTGGAACTTGCACTGCTGTGCTCACTGGGAAAGTGATAAGTCATAGGGGTTTGTCCCCCGGCTATTGGACCAGTGGTGTTCACATTATTTTGGCCAACACCTCTGCCAGCAATAGTTTTTCTCTATCCTAGAACATCCTCTGTGTCATAGAACAGAGACCCAAGGGCTCAGTCTGGCAAGGTGTGATGCACATTCAACTGATACTGGCTTCAGAGAAGCCGATCAGTGATCAGCTTCTCCGAAGCCAATACCAGCTGAATGTGACCGCATTCTGTGATCACATCCGCTGTCACTCAGAAACTAGGCCCTAATTTAGGGCTGAAACAAGAAATAATTTTATTCTCGCAAGAATCTTGTCAGAATTGAGAACCCTTATTGTGATCTCAAGAAGATCTCACTAATGGTGCAAAATCTTGCAAGGTATCTTGCAGAAAAAGTTTAAGAAAAATAAATAAATCACTGCACATGCACAAAATGGCCACCAGAGCTGTTCTGTGAATGTGTGGCCCTTTCCCAAAATGGCCCCGGCAGTGTCATCGCCATTTTGGAAAAGGGCAGCCGGTCTGCGCATGCGTGAACATTGCACACATGCGCAGAATGGCTGCCTTTTTCCAAAATGGCGGTGACACTGCCAGCGCCATTTTGGAAAAGGGCCATGAGTGCACAGAATGGTCCCAGTGGCCATTTTGCACATGCAAAGTGATGTTTTCATTTTATTATTTTCCCTGGAAATGGGAAGCAGCCTCCTCGCTTTCCTCCTTCTCCGCAGAGAAGCCAAGTGGGGACAGCAGTCCCGGAGCAGCCCCTGACTCGGACTGGCAGCCTGTTTGAGTGCGAGGGAGGGCTGTTCTCAAGTTTCTCATATTTCTTGGCAAGAATCCAGGCAATTCTCAGCTTGTTCTCGTTTGCATGAATGAGCTGAGAATCCTGTTTCTCGTCAAGAAATGTGAGAAAGCGAGAACTGAGTTTCAGCCCTGCCCTAAATCATGTTTCCCCTGGCATGGATACACTAAGTAACTGGAAGGAAGCAGTCGTAACCTTGCTGTTGTTTTACTCGCTTCTGTTGTTGAGTCTCCGCAAAAGAACAAACAGACCCTTTGGGGACAACAGAGAGATTGATAAATCTTCTCTGTCTGTTTCCAAAGCCAGTCAGGGGGAGCTCAGGTATGTATCTCACTCTGGAAAACAGGCATTACCGGAGGCAAACTAGACAGTTGGGACACACAAATGAGCGCAAAGAGGAAAGAGAAGCGCAGGAAGAGAAAATGTATATCTCGTCTCAAAAAGACCAAGTCACCGATGAGACCAAAAGATATTTGAGAAAATTGAAAGCCCCAGAGATTAGACTGAAGCAACCAGACAGCAAAGTAAAAACAAATATTTATATCACAAAGTGTTGAAGCCATTCCTAGTGATGTGTGTGTGTGTGCACATGCGTGCGTGGGTGTGTATGTCCCATAGGACTTATACTGGGCACATGACTGCCCAAACCTATCCCATGGAGTCTTTCTTCCACTAGTGGACCTTCAGTCTGACTATGGCTGCTTTCCCATGAACTCTCTTCTCACGCAAGCTCCCTTCCCACGAGCAGCCTTTGGCACCGTGGGAACATGCACTATTCAAATGTAGCACAGCTCCTGTCTTGTAGGAAAGGAGGAAGTGCAGTTCTCCCGCCGGCAAGCTCGTGCATCGGACAGGGTAGTGAAATCCTACCCTGCCCAATGTGCGAGCTTGCCGGCGGGAGAGCCTCACTTCCTCCTTTCTCACGAGACAGGAGCTGTGCTACATTTGAATAGCACATGCTAATGGGGGCAAATGTGGGACAACATCTCATTTGATAGCAGCCTGTACCAGAGAGGCCTTTTTTCAGGATCCATGAGGAACAAGTCTCTTGTAAAGTTGAGAACATTAGGAGAAGCTCAGTGAAGAATTTTGGTGACTGTAATTAATAAGACTTAGCTCTATTAGGTGACTGTCTGAACCCTTCAGATCCAAATCGTCTCTTAGCTCTATTAGGTGAGCTGTGTAATCTAAAGACAACGTTATTGGCTATGTACCAGACATTGCAGTCCAAATGCTTCATTTTTTAAGGTTCTGCTTACTACATCCATAGAACTCCACGACTTCGACTGTCACTTCCCTATTCTGTTGCACTGATGGGCTGCTTCAAGGGACAAGCAGTGATCATTGATACACACTCTCCCCCTACTCAGGAAAAAGATAAGAGTATTTAACAAAACAAAACAAAACAGAATGAATTAATGCTGCTTAAGGAGATTAGGATAATAAGAACTGCTTTTAAAATACAGCCAGGGAAAAAAATAACTTCCTTTCATCCACAATGCAGGAAATGAAATTAAGGACTCAAGAATGGCTGAGATGCTGAGCTTAAATAACCAATAACGGATGAAGACTTGTTAGAATATCTGCTGCATTATGGTCTAATCCACTGGTCTCTAACCTTCCTTTTTAGGGAAGGTTATTGAGCAGGCAGTGGCTCAGCAGCTCCGGGCACATCTTGATTGCATTGGGTTTCTGGATCCCTCGCAGTCTGGCTTTTGTCTGGGTTATGGCACCAAGACTGCATTTGTGGCCCTGTTCAACAACCTCTGCCTGGCTATGGATGAGGGTCAATGGACCCTGTTGATCCTATTAGATCTGTTGGCTGCGTTTGACACTGTTGGACATGAGGTGTTGGTGGGCTGTCTGTGAAACTATGCTGGGGTGGGTGGAACCGCTCTTTCCTGGCCGGGAGAACTCATCAGGCGGTCCTGGGGAATTGTACATCTTCTTCCTGGGACCTCACATGCGGAGTCCCGCAGGGTTCCATTCTGTCCCCCCTCTTGTTCAATGTGTTCATGCAGCTGCTGGGGGAGGCCGCGAAGGGGCTTGAAGGTGTGCGGAGTCACCAATATGCTGATGACACCCAACTCTACCTCTCATTTTCATCAAACCTAGGCACGGAGATGTCGATGCTTACCTGGTGTTTGACGGCTGTGGAGGATTGGATGAGGGCAAGCCATCTGAAGCTGAATCCTGACCAGACGGAGGTGATATTGGTGGGCAAGGATTTGGGGGGCCTAGGAGTGGTGGAGTCTCCTGTTATTGATGGGGTCCACCCTCCTTTGGTGTCCCAAGTCCAGAGTTTGGGAGTGCTCCTCAATCTGCAGCTCTGCCTGGAGGGTCAGGCAGCAGTTGTGGTGGGTAGTGCATTTGGGAAATTACATCTGGTCCAATGGCTTCAGTCATATATCTCAGACTCTGACCATGCTTCCATCATCCATGCCTTTATCACCTCAAGATTAGAGTATTGCAACACGCTCTATGTGGGGCTGCCCTTTATGCTAGTCTGGAGGCGGCAGCTGGTGCACAACGCGGTGGCCCATTTTCTTATGGGAACAGGTTGCAGGGAGCACAAAACACTACTGCTCTGAGCACTGCACTGGCTGCCAATAGTCTACTGGGCCAAATTCAAGGTGCTGGTGTTGACCTATAAAGCCCTACACAGCCTAGGCCCTACATACCTGTGGAACCGCCTCACTCCCCATGTTCTTGATCAGCCCCTGCGGTCATCCGGGGGGAACTTCTTGGAGGTCCCTCAGACAAGGTGGGTGGCCACTGATCAGAGGGCTTTCCCCCCAGGCTGTGGAACTCCCTTTCTGAGGGGGTCCGATTGGCCCAGAACCTTGTCTCCTTCCACCGTGGTTGTAAGGCCTGGCTGTTCCATCAGGCGTTTAGCGAGGGAGAGGGGTAGGGAGGGGTGGGGTTTTATTTTCCCAGTTGTAGGTTCTTGTTAATGTTGATTGTTTGTTTATATATTTTATATAGATGTTGTTTTTGTTGACTTTATGGAATTGTATCTTATATATGTTGTTCACCGCCCAGGACTGCCAGAGGCAGGATAAAAATATAATTAATAAATAAACAAACCTCCAAGGTCCACACAAGAACAAGCTCCACTGAAGAGACCAGCACTTCCACAGGCATACTGCTTCAAGGATTGGAGCCTTTGTTTGTTGTGAATAAATTTTTATTTTATCATCCTTTGTCAGGCCCCAGGGGCTAGATAGTGATCTCAGTTACACCGGTGTAAATGTGCATAAATGAAGTAAGTGGTGACTCCAGGTTTACACTGCTGTGGATGAGATCAGAAGTTGGTCTCCTGGTTTTATATTTACCTGCAACAAAACACCAAACAACAGTAGAAAAGGGTTTATGATCCCTGAGGAATTAAATATGCAGACTTTTCAGGGATCAACCCTTTTTCACATGATGCCCAATGTATGTATGAAGCTGGTGGCATAGATCTTACCCTCCACTTAACCCCTGAAAAATATGACATGGTTTGTCTTCTGGGGTAGCTTTTAATTTTTTTTACCTTGGTCCTCTGGCACTTCAGTTTCTTGAATGCATCAAATAACATCAGACCTCCTGGGGCGCATTTCAACCCCAGGGAAGAAACCTACTCCATGGTAACATGAACTGGGGTATGTTTTTGTTCACTCACTCACACACAGGTTTAATTATATTATATTTTATTATTATTAGCAATGTACCTGGTACCGTACAATCAGTAGTTCTAGACAGGTCCCTACCCCAAGAGACTTACAGTCTAAGACAGACAAGGAAGGGGGGCAGACACGGGAGAGGTGAACATCAGGAGAGACAAGGATACATTTATGAGGTTGCAGGTGCACGTGCTTAACTGAGTTACAAGGAGGAGATTCTTATCACTCATGATGAGCCAGGGAAAGCCTGATGGAAGAGGTAGGTTTTCAGGAGGGACTTGAAAGTTGGGAGGGAGGGAGCAGAACAACAAATGTCTATCCAGGGAGGGAGTTCCAGGCATGGGACGGAGCAAGAGAGAAGGGACGAAGGCGCTTAGAGGAGCAAGAGAGTCACAACAAGCAGGCGATAGTGGGGGCAGAGGAGGAGCGAAGCTCCAGGACAGGAATGTTGTGGGATACAAGAGCAGAGAGAGGGGGGGGGGAGCAAGGCCATGAAGAGCCTTGAAGATGAAGACCAGGAGCTTGTGTTGAATGTGTTCCCGTAGTACTTGTGTGCAGGTGACAATGTCTTAAAAGGGCAAAGTTGAAGAGCCACTACCTTGTGAGTAGCAAGAGATGTGCATCTGGGGTAGGAATCTACCCCAAGGGTTAAGCTGTAGGTTTTTTAATCATTCATTTGCTGACATTAAAATTCCTATATCTCCTTGCCTTTAGCATCTGCAAATTCTCACACAGCCTTGAAAGAACGTTTGGTTGACAGTCCCAGAAGAATATGCTGGAGCAGTCTAATGCCCCCTAACATTGAATTAATTAATTTGTTGGTTTATTTATTTATTTCGTCATACTTCTAGCCTGCATCCTCCTGCACACAATGGCAGCTTGGAGCGGCTCACAAAGCATCAACAAAATAAATTAAATAGTTAAAAACATATACAAAACATTATAAAACTCATTAAGGTGGAACCAACCCCTCTCCCCCCCCCAACCCTCCCCTCCCTCCCCAAAGGCCCAACAGAACAGTCAGGTTTTAAACTGTCTCTCTGGAAAGAGGGGAGGTCAGGGGCCAGGTGGGCCTCCATCAGGAGGGAATTCCACAGCCTAGGAGTGGCCACCGAGAACGCCCTCCCCATCGTCAGCACCTGGGAAATCCGGGGGGGAGTTTGAGTCGGGCATCCCCGGCCGGCCGCAAGGGCTGCACCACGGCCCGGGCATGAGACGGTCCCGCAGGTAGGAAGGGCCCAGGCCATTTAGGGCTTTATCTGTCAACACCAGCACCTTGAATCGGGTCTGGAAGACAATAGGCAGCCAGTGCAGAGTGTAATGTGCTCGCGGCAACCCATCCCCGCATTCTTCACCAGCTGCAGCCTCCAGACCATCACCAAGGGCAACCCGACATAGAGTGCACTGCAGTAGTCTAGTCTAGAGGTGATGAAGGCATGGATGATGGTGGCCAGATCAGAGTCCGAGACATACGGCCGCAGCCGTTGCACCAAATGTAACTGGTGAAAGACACCCCTCACCATAGCCGCCACCTGGGAATGCAGGCAGAGCTGAGAACTGAGAAGCACCCCAAACTGCAGACCTGAGTAGCTAAAGAAGGGCAGACCCCCATCAACAACAGGAGCCACCACACCCTCAGCCCTGCCCACCAACATCGCCTCCGTCTTGTCAGGATTCAGCCTCAGACGGCTCGCCCTCATCCAATCCCCCACAGCTGCCAACACCGGGTAAGCACCAAGACTGCTAGGTCTGGGTCTGCAGAAAAATAGAGGTAAAGTTGTGTATCATCAGCATACTGATGACAACATACACCGAACCCTCTCATGACCTCGCCCAAAGGCTGCATGTACACATTGAACAGGAAGGGGGACAGAATAGAACCCTGCGGGACTCCACACGTGAGGTTACGGGGAGATGATGAACACTCCCCAAGCACCACATGCTGAGTTCTCCTGGCCAGGAAAGAGTGGAACCATTCAAGAATAATTCCACTCACCCCAGCCCGGTCCAACAGACGAGCCACCAACATCTCATGGTCAACGGTATCAAATGCTGCAGACACATCTTATAAAATCAAAAGAGACGATCTGCCCTGATCCAATTCCTGGCACAGGTCATCAATCAAAGCCACAAGTGCAGTCTCAGTGCCAAACCCCAGATGAAAGCCGGACTGTGAAGGGTCAAGAAAACTGACATGGTCCAGATGCCCCTGAAGCTGTCAAGCCACCACCTGCTCAATAACCTTCCCTAAAAAGGGAAGGTTAGAGACTGGAAGGTAGTTGGCCAGGGAGTCAATGTCAAATGATGTTTTTTTGAGGAGAGGTCACACCACCGCATCTTTAAGGTGGCCCGGCACTCTGCCCTCCCTGAGGGAGGCATTAACAACCCCAGCAAGCAACGGTCCTAGTGTCTCACGGCTGGCCTTAACCAGCCAGGTTGGGCATGGATCTAATTCACAACAGGTAACTCTAACAGTCCCAAGGACATCTGCCACATCAGTGGGCAACACCCACTGAAACTGATGCCATGAAACCAGACACGGCGGGGCTTCCATTACCAAGGGTTCTCCCATTGCTACAAGTGCAGTGTCGAAGTCATGGTGAATCCGAGTGATTTTATCCACAAAAAGTTTTACAAACATATCACAGCAAGCACTGGAAGATTCCAGTTCAAGGCAGAGGGGGGCCGGACTGACCAGCCTCTGCACCACCCGGAAAATCTCTTCTGTATGCAACTTTGCGGATGCTATGAGGGTAGCAAAGAACATCTTCTTTGCTGCCCGCACAGCCACAGCATAGGTTTTTAAACTAACTCTATGCTGCAATTGATCGGCTTCAGCACGAGTACAGCGCCACCGTCGCTCCAACCACCATCCCTCCTGCTTCATCGCAGGTCATCTGTAAACCTAGGGGACCTGTGTTGTCGGCGATCAGGAAGTGGACGCCTAGGAGCCGTTCGGTCAATGGCCTCAGCCAGCAAGGTGTTCCAAAAAGCTACGAGGTCATCAAGTGAACAGTCCTGAAGATTGGGAGGTATGTCCCTAAGAGCATTCCGGAACCTTTCTGGTTCCATAAGTCTCCAGGGGCTAACCAACTGAACTGGTTCAGCACCTCTCTGGGGGCAGACGTGTTCCAGGAGACCGGCCCGAAGGAGGTAATGATCCGTCCACGACAAGAGCACAGCTAACACCTCCCCCCCACCGAATCCCCTGCTTCAAGGTCAGTGCAAAATATCAGGTCCAGAGTATGCCCTCCGTCACGTGTTGGGCCAACAACCCTTTGAGACAGTCCCATGGTTGTCATAACGACCATGAACTCACACTCTGTTCCCCTAAGATTGGCGTCAACATGAATGTTGAAGTCCCCCAGGACTAACGCCCGTGAAGACCACAAGACTATCTCAGACACCAATTCTGCTAGAGCATGTAGGGATGCTGCCATACAGGTGGGTGCACGGTATACCAGCAGCAGCCCTACTCTGTCTCCGGCCAAATCAATCACTAGATGGATCACTAGTTATAGAAAAGATGTTTAGATTACCAATACCAATTTGATATTTCCTTCCTTCTCATTAGGAGACAGGAGATGATTAAGAATCTTAGAGCCACTTTTAGATCCTTTTCACACAAGGCGTGGAGGTGCCCATGCGTGGAGTGTCACTGCGTGGAGGTGCCCATGTGAATGCCATGGGGGATGGGTGGGAGTGCGTGCACGCTCCCATGCTACACCCACCTCCACCCATCGAGCAATGGGCTCCAGTGCCCGATGCTCCGTGGATAGAGATGGGTGGAGGTGGGTTTGCGCCTGTCAGAACGCACACCCACCTCCACCCACAGTGGCCGCACACTCATCCCCTCCGACCATGGTCCATTTAAAAGGACCTTAATCATAACCTTTAGTAACAAAGCCTATCAATATCCCTTCTAGAGCAGTTGTAAAGCTTGCCACATTGCATCATTTTCAATATCTCCTCTCTTCTCTTCCAGTTTATCCTCAGTTCAACAAGAGATGGGACAAATTCATTCCATTTGGAACCAGTGGATACGAAGTACTAACTGCCTTTCCTCATTGGATAGCCAGATAACTAATGGTATTGTATTACTATCAATAGTTTGGGCTTTGTACAGAGCATGAAATTTGTTTCTGTGAAAGTGGGACACCAAACAATGAGAGCTAATGGCAAGGAATTATGGGATACAAAAGACTTCAAGTCTCTTTCAACCACAAAAAATGTCATTACTTAAGAAAGGGAACACATATAATGCTAGCGTTTGTTCAATCAACATTAAGCTACACTGAAAGCCTTTCTGGTAATGAGTCTCATTTTGCTTCTACTGAAATCAGTGGCAAAGTTCCCTTTGAGAAGCAGGATGATCAGCACCTATAGGAACACTGTTTTTGACTTTTGTTCCTCCTTTCCTTGAATACACCCCACTCCTTGGGGGCAGGGGTGCCTAACGGGTGTATTCAAGGAAAGGCGGTCCCAGATTATAGTTCTGTGCCATGGATCTGTCCCCTGCCCTTGTGTGCCTGCCTGCCCTCATCTCTGCCCAATTATCCTGATCTCAGTTTTTCAGTGCTTGGGGGTAGAGACTGGATCCAAGGGCCAGATCCAGGAAGTGGAAAGGGGCCACAAAAAACCCTGCAGAGGGCCGCATTTGGCCCCCGGGCCTGAGGTTCCTCACCCCTGAATTAGAGAGAGGTCCCTGCCCTGAGGGGCTTTCAATCTAAAAAAGCCAAGAAAGAAGGGAACATAGGGAGAGACGGAAATGCATTCATGAAGTTGCAGGTGCACATGCTTGGCTTAATCATAGGGGAATATGGGACCCAGAATGAAAGGACAGTAGAAACAGGGTTGGATTGGCCCATCGGGAGACCAGGCGATTGCCCGGTGGGCCAGTGTTAGCAGGCCTGGACTTGGACCGAGGAACTACTGTGCTCCCTCTACTTCCTCCTTGCCACCTGGTGTTCCCCCAGGTGTTCCCAATAGCGGGTACTTGCAATGACCTGCTCCTCAATTTTCACCTGTATATTTTGTGGGTGAAAATTAGGAGCAAGCACGTATCAGACAACTAGCATAATGCGCGACTTAACATGCAGGCATATCAACAAGCTATGGAGGAAAGTCCAAAAATGTAACATCTGACAACATCTCCAAGATACCAGATCACAAGGAGCTCCAGTAGCAAGTTTCCTCAGCATTCACACAGACCTACTGAACCAGGTTCACAATCCAAAGTACACAATGCTAGGTTCTAAATTATGAGTTACCACTCAGAAAAAGAACCTTGGAGTCATTGTGGACAATACACTGAACTCCTCAGCTCAGTGTGCAGTGGCCATCAAAAAAGCAAACAGAATGTTAGCAATTATTCATAAAGGGACAGAGAATAAAACTGTAAATATCATAATGCCACTATATGAAGCTATGGTGGGACCGCACCTTGAATATTGCGTGCAGTTCTGGTCACCCCATCTCAGAGAAGGTATAGTAGAAATAGAAAGGGTACAGAGAAGGGCAACAAGAATGAAAAGGGGTATGGAACGGCTCCCCTATGAAGAGAGACTGGATAGGTTGGGGCTTTTCAGCTTGCAGAAAAAACAGCTCAGAGGGGATATGATAGAAGTTTATAAAAACATGAGTGGTGTGGAATAGAAGTTATTTACCCTCTCAAATAGTACTAGAACTAGGGGACACTCCATGAAACTAATGGGTAGCAGATTTAAAACAAATAAAAGTATTTTTTCACTCAGCACACAATTAAATTGTGGAATTTGTTGCCAGATGATGTGGTCAAGGTCAATTATTATTATTTGTTGTTGGCACCAACTTTCGTCTTGGCCAAACATAAGAAAAATAAAACAAATACAAGATAAGTCAGTAGCAATAAAACAACGTAACAATATAGTATCTGATCCTATATCAAGTCAGAGGGCACTAACATAAATATAAATAAGCAAGTACATAATACATGCATAACATAGAAAGATGGGGATCAGGAATAGCACAAGTTAAAACCAATGATAATATAAACTAATACCACACCTTGCAACCAAGAGAGGGTAAAGTTAGAAAAACCAACCGAGAAACAGTTTACATGAAATCGTCTAATCCTGGAGCAGCCGCAGACGTTTGCTCATAACCAGCAAACAAAAGGACGCTACTTCTTTCATCACCCGCTCATCACTAGAAGCAAGCAAAGAAGAAATTCTATAGCTAGATAGGTATGTTCTTTCCCCATCAGGATTGGAGCTAGTCATACAGATCTAATACAATCATAACAGGAGCAGTACATGCTCCAATCAAGGCCAATAGTATAGCTGGGTTTAAGAAAGTGTTGAACAAGTTTCTGGAGGAGAGGACAGGTCCATTAGCAGCTATTAGTCAGGTAGGTTTGGGGAATGTAACCTCTTACTGTCAGGAGCTGGGAGTGAACAACAAGAAATGAGTCGACCCATTGTGACCTGTTGGGTACTTCTTCCAAGTGACTGAGATTGGCCACTGCCAGAGACAGGTGCTGGGTTCGATGGACCATTGGTCTGACCCAGTATGGCACTTCTTATGTTCGTAATTTCACAGCAGAGCTTCCAGTTTTTTAAAGATCCACATTATAAATGTTGTATGACATATTTCCCACCAATAGTGAAACACACACAGGAAAATATGGCTGAACTCCAAGTATATGGCCACCAGAGGAAGGAGAAAACAAAGACTCAAAAATGAATCAAGTATAAAATAAAACTTAACATTATTTTCACAAATTCAAGACGAGTAGCCCTCTTTTAATAACCACAGTGGGTGGCAATTTTTGCAGAAACACCCAAAAAGCCCTCAAAAACTTCTTGTCACAGCAATAAAAATATATATTTGAATATACAATCACTGAATTCGGCCTACTCCAGATGCCCTGTCCCTACAGCATTGCAGACAGATGCTTGTCTAGCAATTTTCTAAAACATCAAGGGAAATAGATTCCACAACATTTTCCTCAGCAACTGATTCCATTGTCAACTGTTCTCCCAAATATTTAACTGAAATCTGCCTTGTTGAAATTTAAACCGATTGCCACTTCTGTGGCAGCGGAGAACACCTGTCTTCTTTCTGAGGCAACCCTTTAGATATTTGAAAACTGTTACCATGTGCCCTATCTCTGCCATGCCTTTTTTATCTTGATTAAATTCCTTCAACCTTTCCTCATTCAGCTTTCATTCTAGCCCCTTTATTTATTATTATTATTATTATTATTATTATTGCACAAGCAAAGTATCAGCACTGAACAATCATTCTTATTATTTCCAAATCATTCCTCTTCCTTCCTTCCGTCATGTCATGCATGCTTCTCCTATGGTTTTTAGGTCATTAAAAAGATTTTTGTGCAGCCATGATGAAGTGGAATCCATCATGCAGTGTGAGTTATTAATTATTAATGTGTCACTTTCCTAATAAATTAGCCTTACATTTTAAATAGTTTCTCTCTCTTCTTCTGCTGTGATTGTCTCTCTCTCTGCTGTGTTGGGAACAATAAGAAAATTGTCATTTGCTGGCTGCAAAGAGGTTTCCTGATGACCACATACTTGAAAAAAGCAAGGATTACAATGATCTTGGCATACACAGTATTTCACATGTTTCAGCTGTGATGTGAAATTCCTTAGTAAAATGTTGGCTAGTGTGATTTTAAAAAGTCAGATAAACCCATTGGCATTCCCAGCCAGTTTCATTTCATATAGTTCAGGATCAGGCTTGCTGATGGAAACCAGGGACTGGACCTCTAGCAGGGCCTTGGCACTAGACCATTCACACCACAGAACTAGGCTCCTGACAATCAGTGGATTTACTTCCCCAGCCATGGAGGCGACAGGCTGGTTTGCTGCTTTCCCGACCGAGTATTGAGAGGGTTTCGGCGTGCATGAACCCCCACCCCACCCTGTGAAAGCTGAGAATCCACTGAGTCATACATTGTAATCAACTTTGGAATACATTGCTCCACTGATTTTATATGAACTTTTGAACCCACGCCCTCAAGTACCAGTGCTTGAGACTGATACCACTGACACCGTGCCCTCCACTTTGCAAGGCAGGCTCGCGGTCCTCTTGTAGGGCCCCGCGACCACTGCGTGCCGAGGCGGAAAAAGCGCACCCCGCCCTCCCTCCCTCCCGCGGCTGCGCTCTCTGCCCGCCCGGCCGCCCGGCCACCCGCCAGCCCAGCCGCCCTTTTCATGACAGCCAACAAGAGATTTATTTCACCCCCCGGGGGGGACGGTCTCGAACCCCCGGCCTCTGGGGGCAGAGGCGAACGCCCTGCCTCTAGGCCAAGCAGGCGCCCTTGGAGCTGGGCCAGGCGTGCGGGCCCCTTGTAGGGCCCCGCGACCACTGCGTGCCGAGGCGAAAAAAGCGCACCCCGCCCTCCCGCGGCCGCGCTCTCTGCCTGCCCGGCCGGCCGGCCTTTCCATGACAGTCAGCAAGAGATTTATTTCACGCCCAGAGGGGGCGGGTCTCAAAGCACCAGTGTCTGGGGGCGGAGGCGAGCGGCCTGCCTCTAGGCCAAGCAGGCACCCTTAGAGTTGGGCCAGGCGTGCAGGCCCCTTGTAGGGCCCCGCGACCACTGCGTGCCGAGGCCAGAAAAGCGCACCCCTCCCTCCCGCGGCCGCGCTCTCTGCCCGCCCGGCCGGCCGCCCTTTCCGTGGTGGCCGGCAAGAGATTTATTTCATGCCCTGGGGGGGGGGTTCTCGAACCCCCGGTCTCCGGGGGCAGAGACGAGCGCCCTGCCTCTAGGACAAGCAGGCACCCTTGGAGCTGAGGCAGGCGTGCGGGCCCCTTGTAGGGCTCCGCGACCACTGCGTGCCAAGGCGGAAAAAGCACACCCCGCCCTCCTGCGGGCGCACTCTCTGCCCGCACGGCTGCCTTTTCCGTGACAGCCAGCAAGAGATTTATTTCACGCCCGGCGGGGGAGGTCTGGAACCCCCAGTCTCTGGGGCTGGAGACGAGCACCCAGCCTCTAGGCCAAGCAGGCACCCTTGGAGCTCGGCCACGCGTGCGGTGCGGGCCCATTGTAGGGCCCTGCGACCACTGCGTTCCGGTGCAGGAAAAGCACACCCCGCCCTCCCGCGGCTGCACTCTCTGCAAACCCACCCAGTCGCCCTTTCCGTGGCAGCCGGCAAGAGATATATTTCATGCCCCTGGTGGGGTTTCGAACCCCCGGCGTGGGGTGACAGAGGTGAGATCCCTGCCTCTAGACCAAGCAGGCACCCTTGGAGCTGGGCCAGGCATGCGGGCCCCTCGTAGGACCCCGCAACCACTGCGTGCCGAGGCGGAAAAAGCGCACCCCGCCCTCCATCCCGCGGCCACGCTCTCTGCCCGCCCACCCTTTCCGTGATGGCCAGCAAGAGATTTATTTCACGCCCAGGGCGGGGGTCTCGAACCCCCAGCTTCTGGGAATGGAGACGAGCACCCTGCCTCTAGGGCAAGCAGGCACCCTTGGAGCTGGTCCAGGCGTGCGGGCCCCTTGTAGGGCCCTGCGACCACTGCGTGCCGAGGCAGGAAAAGCATACCCCGCCTTCCTGCGGCCGCACTCTCTGCTCGCCCACCCGCCCGCCCTTTCCGTGACAGCCAGCAGGAGATTTATTTCACGCCCCGGGGGGGG
>QEPC01001091.1:1059066-1084175 GCA_003113815.1 Sphenodon punctatus
GAAGAGGCGAGCGCCCTGCCTCTAGACCAAGCAGGCACCCTTGGAGCTGAGCCAGGCGTGCGGGCCCCTTGTAGGGCACCGCGACCACTGCATCGCGAGCCGTAGAAAACGCACCCCGTCCCTGTCCGATGGGTCACTTTTGTCCCCGGCCCGCCAATTCAGTGGATCCTTCGCGGGCCGGCAAGGCGACGCTTAGGTGTGTTCGTGATGGTCTGACCGTTTTATCACTCGCTCTGCTAACCCGGGAACTCTGAGTCCATCGGCAAGATGCTTTCCTCTAGACCCACGCACCACAGTCATCACTTGAGATGTCCTCTGGCCCTCACGTAGAGCCCAGGAACGACAAACCGGTAAGTTCTGTCCTTTGAACTGGTGGCAGGCGGCAGCAAAGGGTTACCACACGTGGCAACCCGGGCTTGTTGGCACAGTGGTAGGACTCTTGCTTACGGGGGTCGAGGTTGAGTGTTCATTTCCGTATTACACCTGGATTGGTATCTCAAGTGCAGACACACTTACAAGTGCACCGACTGCAGCTACTACATGAATTTTACAAGTCCCATTCTCTACCGCCCAACCATTTCCCTCCCCACCCGATGACGGCACTGAGGAGCATTTGAGCCCACGCCCTCACCTCCCTGTAAGCTCTTCTTGAGGGAGCCTGAGAGATTAGGCCCAAGTGCCCATTACACTTGTGTATTCGTTTCCGAATTACATCTCGATTGGTATCTGATGTGCAGACACACTTACAGCACAACGACCCGCAGCTATTACATGAACTCTACAACTCTACCCACACGCAGAATGACCCTCTCCCTCCCCGACGCCCACAGGAATTTGAACCCACGCCCTCAAGTCCCAGTGCTTGAGACTGATACCACTACACCACCGCGCCCTCCACTTTGCAAGGCAGGCCCGTGGTCCTCTTGTAGGGCCCCGTAACCACTGCGTGCCGAGGCGGAAAAAGCACACCCCGGCCTCCTGCGGCCGCACTCTCTGCCCGCCCGGCTGCCCTTTCCGTGACAGCCAACAAGAGATTTATTTCATGCCCGGGGGGAGTGTTGAACCCTTGGTCTTTGGGGGCAGAGGTGAGCACCCTGCCTGTAGGCCAAGCAGGCGCATTTGGAGCTGAGCTAGGCATGCGGGCCCCTTGTAGGGCCCCGCGACCACTGTGTGCGGAGGCAGAAAAGGACACCCCGCCCTCCCGCGGCCACGCTCTCTGCCCGCCCTTTCCGTGGCAGCCGGCAAGAGATTTATTTCACGCTCCAGGGGTGTGTGTGTCTCCAACCCCGAGCCTCCGGGGGCAGAGGCAAGCGTCTTACCTCTAGGCCAAGTAGGCAAGCTTTTAGCTGGCTCAGGCGTGTGGGCCCCTTGTAGGGCCCCACGACCACTGCGTGCCGAGGCGGAAAAAGCACGCCTTGCCCTCCCGCGGCCATGCTCTCTGGCCGCTCGGCTGGCCCCCCTTTCCGTGACAGGCAGCAAGAGATTTATTTCATACCCTGGGGGGGTGGGGTCTCAAACTGCCAGCCTCTGGGGTCAGAGACGAGCACCCTGCCTCTAGGCCAAGCAGGCACCCTTGGAGTGGGACCAGGCGTGCAGGCCCCTTGTAGGGCCCGGCGACCACTGCGTGCCGAGGCGGAAAAAGCGCACCCCACCATCCCACGCCCGCACTGTCTGCCTGCCCGGCCACCCTTTCCGTGGCAGCCGGCAAGAGATTTATTTCACACCCCGGGGGGGTGTCTTGAACCCCCGGCCTCTAGGGGCAGAGACGAGCGTCCTACCTCTAGTCCAACCAGGGACCTGTGGAGCTAGGCCAGGCGTGTGGGCCCCTTGCAGGACCCCGCAACTACTGCGTGCCGAGGTGGAAAAAGCGCACCCCACCCTCTCGCGGCCGCGCTTTCTGGCCGCCCGCCCTTTCTGTGACAGCCAGCAAGAGATTTATTTCACGCCAGATGGGGGGGGGGTCTCGAACCCCCCATCTCTAGGGGCAGAGACGAGCGCGCTGTCTCACGGCCAAGCAGGCGCCCTTGGAGCTAGGTCAGGCGTGCGGGCCCCTTGTAGGGCCCCACGACCACTGCGTGCCAAGGCGGGAAAAGCACACCCCGCCCTCCCACAGCCACGTTCTCTGCCCACCCGGCCAGCCGGCCGCCCTTTCCATGACAGTCAGCAAGAGATTTATCTCACGCCACGGGGGGGGGGGGGTCTTGAACCCCCAGCCTCTGGGGGAAAAATGTGAGCATTCTGCCTCTAGGCCAAGCAGATGCCTTTGGACCTGATCCAGGTGTGTTGGAACAGTGGTAGGACTCTTGTTTACGGGGGTCGAGGTCGAGCGTTCATTTCCGAATTACACCTGGATTTCCCACCTCGGCACGCAGTGGTCGCAGGGCCCTACAAGGGGCCTGCACGCCTGGCCCAGCTCCAAGCGTGAGGAGGGCAAGGGTCGTGCTGCGTGTCGGTAGAGTTGTAGAATTCATGTAGTAGCTGCGGTCGGTGAATTTGTATGTGTGTCTGCACGTCAGATACCAATCCAGGTGTAATTCGGAAATGAACGCTCGACCTCGACCCCGGTAAGCAAGAGTCCTACCACTGTGCCAACAAGCCTGGGTTGCCACGTGTGGTAACCCTTTGCTGCCGCCTGCCACCAGTTCAGATGACAGAACTTACGGGTTTGTCGTTCCTGGGCCCNGCCGCGCTCTCTGCCCGCCCGGCCGGCCGCCCTTTCCGTGGTGGCCGGCAAGAGATTTATTTCATGCCCTGGGGGGGGGGTTCTCGAACCCCCGGTCTCCGGGGGCAGAGACGAGCGCCCTGCCTCTAGGACAAGCAGGCACCCTTGGAGCTGAGGCAGGCGTGCGGGCCCCTTGTAGGGCTCCGCGACCACTGCGTGCCAAGGCGGAAAAAGCACACCCCGCCCTCCTGCGGGCGCACTCTCTGCCCGCACGGCTGCCTTTTCCGTGACAGCCAGCAAGAGATTTATTTCACGCCCGGCGGGGGAGGTCTGGAACCCCCAGTCTCTGGGGCTGGAGACGAGCACCCAGCCTCTAGGCCAAGCAGGCACCCTTGGAGCTCGGCCACGCGTGCGGTGTGGGCCCATTGTAGGGCCCTGCGACCACTGCGTTCCGGTGCAGGAAAAGCACACCCCGCCCTCCCGCGGCTGCACTCTCTGCAAACCCACCCAGTCGCCCTTTCCGTGGCAGCCGGCAAGAGATATATTTCATGCCCCTGGTGGGGTTTCGAACCCCCGGCGTGGGGTGACAGAGGTGAGATCCCTGCCTCTAGACCAAGCAGGCACCCTTGGAGCTGGGCCAGGCATGCGGGCCCCTCGTAGGACCCCGCAACCACTGCGTGCCGAGGCGGAAAAAGCGCACCCCGCCCTCCATCCCGCGGCCACGCTCTCTGCCCGCCCACCCTTTCCGTGATGGCCAGCAAGAGATTTATTTCACGCCCAGGGCGGGGGTCTCGAACCCCCAGCTTCTGGGAATGGAGACGAGCACCCTGCCTCTAGGGCAAGCAGGCACCCTTGGAGCTGGTCCAGGCGTGCGGGCCCCTTGTAGGGCCCTGCGACCACTGCGTGCCGAGGCAGGAAAAGCATACCCCGCCTTCCTGCGGCCGCACTCTCTGCTCGCCCACCCGCCCGCCCTTTCCGTGACAGCCAGCAGGAGATTTATTTCACGCCCCGGGGGGGGGGGTCTTGAACCCCGGGCCTCTGGGGGCAGAGGCGAGCACCCTGCCTCTTGGCCAAGCAGGCACCCTTGAAGCTGGAGTAGGCGTGCGGGCCCCTTGTAGGGCCCCGCGACCACTGCGTGCGGAGGCGGGAAAAGTGCACCCCGCCCTCCTGCGGCCGCGCTCTCTGCCCGGCCGGCCGGCCGCCCTTTCCACGGCAGCCAGCAAGAGATTTATTTCACGCCCCTGGGGGGGTGGTCTCAAACCCCCGGCTTCTGGGGGCAGAGGTGAGCACCCTGCCTCTAGGCCAAGCAGGCACTCTTAGAGCTGAGTCAGGCGTGCGGGCCCCTTTTAGGGCCCCGCGACCACTGCGTGCCGAGGCGGAAAAAGGACACCCCGCACTCCTGCGGCCGCACTCTCTGCCCACCCGCCTGCCCTTTCCGTGACAGCCAGCAAAAGATTTATTTCACACCCTGGGGTGTGTTTTTCAAACCCCCTGCCTCTGGGGGAAGAGGCGAGCGCCCTGCCTCTAGACCAAGCAGGCACCCTTGGAGCTGATCCAGGCGTGCGGGCCCCTTGTAGGGCACCGCGACCACTGCATCGCGGGCCGGCAAGGCGACGCTTAGGTGTGTTCGTGATGGTCTGACCGTTTTATCACTCGCTCTGCTAACCCGGGACCTCTGAGTCCATCGGCAAGATGCTTTCCTCTAGACCCACGCACCACAGTCATCACTTGAGATGTCCTCTGGCCCTCACGTAGAGCCCAGGAACGACAAACCGGTAAGTTCTGTCCTTTGAACTGGTGGCAGGCGGCAGCAAAGGGTTACCACACGTGGCAACCCGGGCTTGTTGGCACAGTGGTAGGACTCTTGCTTACGGGGGTCGAGGTCGAGCGTTCATTTCCGTATTACACCTGGATTGGTATCTCACGTGCAGACACATTTACAAGTTCACCAACTGCAGCTACTACATGAATTCTACAAGTCCCGTTCTCTACCGACCCACCGCCCAGCCATTTCCCTCCCTGCCCGACGACGGCACCGAGGAGCATTTGAGCCCACGCCCTCGCCTCCCTGTNAGCATTTGAGCCCACGCCCTCACCTCCCTGTAAGCTCTTCTTGAGGGAGCCTGAGAGATTAGGCCCAAGTGCCCATTACACTTGTGTATTCGTTTCCGAATTACATCTCGATTGGTATCTGATGTGCAGACACACTTACAGCACAACGACCCGCAGCTATTACATGAACTCTACAACTCTACCCACACGCAGAATGACCCTCTCCCTCCCCGACGCCCACAGGAATTTGAACCCACGCCCTCAAGTCCCAGTGCTTGAGACTGATACCACTACACCACCGCGCCCTCCACTTTGCAAGGCAGGCCCGTGGTCCTCTTGTAGGGCCCCGTAACCACTGCGTGCCGAGGCGGAAAAAGCACACCCCGGCCTCCTGCGGCCGCACTCTCTGCCCGCCCGGCTGCCCTTTCCGTGACAGCCAACAAGAGATTTATTTCATGCCCGGGGGGAGTGTTGAACCCTTGGTCTTTGGGGGCAGAGGTGAGCACCCTGCCTGTAGGCCAAGCAGGCGCATTTGGAGCTGAGCTAGGCATGCGGGCCCCTTGTAGGGCCCCGCGACCACTGTGTGCGGAGGCAGAAAAGGACACCCCGCCCTCCCGCGGCCACGCTCTCTGCCCGCCCTTTCCGTGGCAGCCGGCAAGAGATTTATTTCACGCTCCAGGGGTGTGTGTGTCTCCAACCCCGAGCCTCCGGGGGCAGAGGCAAGCGTCTTACCTCTAGGCCAAGTAGGCAAGCTTTTAGCTGGCTCAGGCGTGTGGGCCCCTTGTAGGGCCCCACGACCACTGCGTGCCGAGGCGGAAAAAGCACGCCTTGCCCTCCCGCGGCCATGCTCTCTGGCCGCTCGGCTGGCCCCCCTTTCCGTGACAGGCAGCAAGAGATTTATTTCATACCCTGGGGGGGTGGGGTCTCAAACTGCCAGCCTCTGGGGTCAGAGACGAGCACCCTGCCTCTAGGCCAAGCAGGCACCCTTGGAGTGGGACCAGGCGTGCAGGCCCCTTGTAGGGCCCGGCGACCACTGCGTGCCGAGGCGGAAAAAGCGCACCCCACCATCCCACGCCCGCACTGTCTGCCTGCCCGGCCACCCTTTCCGTGGCAGCCGGCAAGAGATTTATTTCACACCCCGGGGGGGTGTCTTGAACCCCCGGCCTCTAGGGGCAGAGACGAGCGTCCTACCTCTAGTCCAACCAGGGACCTGTGGAGCTAGGCCAGGCGTGTGGGCCCCTTGCAGGACCCCGCAACTACTGCGTGCCGAGGTGGAAAAAGCGCACCCCACCCTCTCGCGGCCGCGCTTTCTGGCCGCCCGCCCTTTCTGTGACAGCCAGCAAGAGATTTATTTCACGCCAGATGGGGGGGGGGTCTCGAACCCCCCATCTCTAGGGGCAGAGACGAGCGCGCTGTCTCACGGCCAAGCAGGCGCCCTTGGAGCTAGGTCAGGCGTGCGGGCCCCTTGTAGGGCCCCACGACCACTGCGTGCCAAGGCGGGAAAAGCACACCCCGCCCTCCCACAGCCACGTTCTCTGCCCACCCGGCCAGCCGGCCGCCCTTTCCATGACAGTCAGCAAGAGATTTATCTCACGCCACGGGGGGGGGGGGGTCTTGAACCCCCAGCCTCTGGGGGAAAAAGGTGAGCATTCTGCCTCTAGGCCAAGCAGATGCCTTTGGACCTGATCCAGGTGTGTTGGAACAGTGGTAGGACTCTTGTTTACGGGGGTCGAGGTCGAGCGTTCATTTCCGAATTACACCTGGATTTCCCACCTCGGCACGCAGTGGTCGCAGGGCCCTACAAGGGGCCTGCACGCCTGGCCCAGCTCCAAGCGTGAGGAGGGCAAGGGTCGTGCTGCGTGTCGGTAGAGTTGTAGAATTCATGTAGTAGCTGCGGTCGGTGAATTTGTATGTGTGTCTGCACGTCAGATACCAATCCAGGTGTAATTCGGAAATGAACGCTCGACCTCGACCCCGGTAAGCAAGAGTCCTACCACTGTGCCAACAAGCCTGGGTTGCCACGTGTGGTAACCCTTTGCTGCCGCCTGCCACCAGTTCAGATGACAGAACTTACGGGTTTGTCGTTCCTGGGCCCCACGTGAGGGCCAGAGGACGTCTCAAGTGATAGGTGTGGTGCGTGGGTCTAGAGGAAAGCGTCTCGCTGATGGACTCCGAGGTCCCGCGTTAGCAGAGCGAGTGATAAAACAGCCAGACCATCACAAACACACCTAAAGCGTCGCCTTGCTGGCCTGCGGAGGGTCCACCGAACTGGCGGGCCGGGGACAAGAGCGACTGGTCGGACAGGGGCGGGGTGCATTTTCTACGGCTTGTGACGCAGTGGTCACAGGGCCCTTCAAGGGGCCCGCACGCCTAGCCCAGCTCCAAGGGCGCTTGCCTGGCCAAGAGGCAGGGCGTTTGCCTCTGCACCCAGAGACCAGAGGTTCGAGACCCCCCTCCCATGGCGTTAAATAAATCTCTTGCCGGCCGCCACGGAAAGGGCGGGCAGAGAGCGTGGCCACGGGAGGGCAGGGTGCACTTTTCCCGCCCCGGCACGCAGTGGTCGCAGGGCCCTACAAGAGGCCCGCATGCCTGGACCAGCTCCAAGGGCATCTGCTTGGCCTAGAGGCAGAGCATTCACCTCTACCCCCAGAGACCTGGGGTTTAAAACCCCCCCCAGGGTGTGAAATAAATCTCTTGCCGGCCGCCACGGAAAGGGCAGGCGGCGGGCGGGCAGAGAGTGCGGCAGGCGCCCTTGGAGCTGGGCCCGACCTACGGGCCCCTTGTATGAACTTTTCTTTATTTAACTGAACCAGCAGCCATGGAGCTCTCCAACAGAATGTAGGATGCTCCATGGGTGGGTAGGTGGGTGGGTGTCCATGTAAATGGGCATACACCCACCTACACCCGCCACACTGAAAAAACCCCATCCCCACCCACACCCCCAACCACCCCGGTCCATGTAAAATAGCCTATAATGTAAGACAAATCATATCCATGGGTGATAACTGGATGGATGGTAACAATACTGAAAAAGATCTGGGGACCACAAAGATGAATCTGAGTCAGCAATATGATTCTGATGCAAAGAAGGCAGATGCCCAGGGCTGCACCATTAGGCCTAGAGTGCCAACTTGAAGGGGGCGGCTCGTCTGCTCCCGATCAAGCTGCTCTGCTGCCGGTGGCAACAATAAGCTCTGTACTGGATGGGACAGGAAAGGTGCCCCCTTCAACTTGCCGACCTAGGTGCCCTTGCCAATAAGTTCTGCACTGGATTGGGGTGGTGGGGGAAGAAGCGCCCCCTAAGTGGTTTCACCCCTGATCTACCTTCTGCTGCCATCTCTCCTGCCCTGATCCAGCTGTTGCTGCTGCTTCTCCTGCGAGTTGAAGGGGGGGTGCCTCTCCTGTCCCCAATCCAGCTGCCACCACGACCACTTGTCACCTCTGTGGATGGATCAGAGGCTGGGAGGCAGAAGGGAGCAGATCCTGAGTTCCCAAGAAGCAGGCTGTACATAAGAGTGTTGCGCACTAGGTGTGTGCATGCAAGGGTTGTGGGCAACATGCATGTGGGTTGCATGTGCGGTGTGCAATGTGTGCACTTGTTGCGTGAGGGGCGCACACACACAGGGGTTTCTTGCACCAGCCCTGCAGATGCCATTTGGGTTGTATCAGCATACATAAACTAATTCTGCCACTGTACTCCGCACTAGTAGTCGGATCTCAGCTGAAGTTTTGAGTCCAGATTAGGGCACTAATATTTTAAGGACATGTGAAAAACACGAGATGATTCACAGGGAGAGCAACAAGTATAATGGGGGTTTGGAATAAAAGTTATATTAGGAAACACTGAAGGAACTAGGGGTGTTTTCAGATGTGATGGTGGCTGGCGTTAGCATGCTTTACCACGCTTTACTCCATTGGCCACCGTCACATTAGAAAACACCCCCCAGATGTTAGCACGGGATGGATTTCAACCATGGAAATCCCTCAGTCACAGCCCAGACTAGCCACCACCATGGTTAGAATCCGGCTGCCCCACCAGGAGTAAAGTGCGCTTTCATGTTTGAAAGCCTGCTTTACTCTCTGCGGTTTGGAGTGGCCGAGGGGCCGGACACCACAGTGACCGTCATTGGCTTCCATGGCTGCCCATCAGGGAAGGGGGCAGGCTGCCTGATGCAGCATGGGGTGGGGTCGGGTGGACACATGTCCGCTTAGCTCCCCGCTGTCCCCAGCAACCAGACCCCCATCACATTAGTTTAGGGGCCTGGCTGGATCCTGGTCGCGGTTCCAGTCCTACTCCGGACCGGGTAAGTCCATGGAAGCACTTCAGCACCATCGTGTCAGAAAATACCCTAGGTGTATGTAGCCAAGAGAAAGTTAGACTAAGGGGAGGGGAGGGGGAGACAGGATAACAGTTTTCAAATATTTTAAAGGCTGCCATAAAGGGGAAAAAAATCTCCATTGACACTAGGGGAAAGACAAAAGGAGATGGGCTTATGTTGTAGAAAAGCAGATTTACAGTAAATATCAGGAATTCCCCATTGTAGGAATAGTTGGGCATTAGAACAAGTAGATTGTGGAATCTCCTTCACTGGAAATGTTAAGAGGAAACTTAATTGTTGAGGTCTCTTCCAGGTCTACAGCTCTTCAAGAAGACTGCATGGTCATAGAACAATACTGCAACAGACATCTAACTGTATGCTCTGATTTTAATTTTATTTATTTATTTGTTGGAGGGGTGGTATTTTCTGGTGTTTTCTGCCTCCAAGAGACAAACTATTACAGAATTTATAGGTTCCACCTGATCTAGCTGCCGGCGTGAGTTACCAAGAATAGATTTGCCTCTGCACAGAACCTGGACACCTTGTATTAGAATAAATTAGCAGAACTGCTTTGGATCTTCAGGCAGAGTCCTGCAGCCTGATATCCTGATACAATATTTATCTTTTCCATATTTGCAAATTCTCAAGAGTTCCATTACACAGAATACTAATGCAGTCAGGTTTCCTACTTATGCTAATTTGGAAGACTGGGTGTTTTTTGTGGGGGGATAGGGATCAAAATATTTCTCATCTTAATGCAATGGGCAAACTCTTCTCACAGTCTCATCCTTTGCCACTCATGTTCCCTTGTGTACAACTATCATAAGGGTCTCGAAGCACATTGGAAAGCTCACCCATTTCATTCTCACAACAAAATTCACATCCTATTACAAATAGTATATGCAAACAATCGGGATAGCTATTGGCATGAAAATGACAGCCCCGTATGCCAACCTCTATATGGGCCACCTTGAAGAAAGATACCTGGAAAAATATGCTAACCGTTTCTTATACCTCATATACATGGATGATGTTTTTATTATTTCTGTCTCCATAAACTCCCTCAAAATTCCACCAAAACGTCAACCACCCCCATTAGCCTTCTATTGAACTAGCTAACCACAGCTGTATCATCTTCCTAGACACCACAGCCAGTAGAAACAAGGGAACCTTACAACAGCAATATACAAGAAAACAACAGAGCATCCTATCTACTGCCACAGAGCTAACCACCATCCAAGACATTCTAAAAAATCTGTTCTCTGCAGCCAAGCCCTCTGATAGCGCAGAATCTGCTCTGAAGAGAAGACCCATAATGCAACCATACCATACTAAACACGATTTTGCTAAATGCCTTTATTAAGCAAGAGCATTCCATCTGTGGCCAGAAAATATGGGCACCAGGATCATATAATGGAACAGGCTACCCAAATATCTCAAGAGAACTTGCTGCAATATTATTTATTATATTATCATTATAATTACGGTTTATATAGTGTCAGCAATGTACCTGGCATTATATCATAATCATTAATTTCAAGACAGGGTCCTGCTCCAAGTTGCCTCATCCTCTCAGAACTCATCCTATCAGAAACAAACTCCTTACTCCCCAGGACACTCCACCCCTAACTGAACAAGATCCTGCCAAAGCAGCGGATGTAAAACCTGCCAACACATCCCTCCCTCAGCCATTATTTGAAATACAAAGGGCCTACACATCCCAGTCACAGCATGTGGTATACTTCATTCAGTGAGTATACTACTACTGTCAGGGTTACCACAGCCGGCCGCAGACTCATGCCTTGAGGGCCATTGCTTAGCAACGACCTGACATACAGGCACTTGAGAGGAGCTGAGGGTGACAGGGCTGAGAGGCGGCGCTTCCCCCCCCCCCCCCCCTTTCCGGGAACGCTCCTGGCCCCGCCCACAGCGTGCCGACATTGGGAGGAGGCTCAGTGGCTGGTTGGGGCCCCGCCCTGAGTACACCTGGGGCTACTTAGGATTTCTCTATAAGAGCTACCGGTGGGGCTTGGGATCTCCGCTGGTAATCATTTGTGAGAGGTTGGCCCCCTGCTGTTCCTTGTGTTCTGATCTTGATACGTGATTCCTGTGAGTGTGCTTGAGAGATTGATCCCGGTGTTCCCATCCTCGTGTTGTGTGATTCAGTGAGTGAGTGTCTTATGTTTGTCCTGTCCCCTTTCTAGCCCTGGTAGAGATTGTTGTGTGGGGTGTGGGCTGTCTCTTATACACATCTAGATGTGTATAAGAGACAGTTTCCAGACCTTCCTGTCAAGCCAAGCTAGTGTGTGAGTGCTGTCTTGCACTCCTCCCCTTCTCCCATCAGATCCTTTCCCTTACCCCTCCCCTTCCTTTGCCCTGGGGTTAATCCTGTCCCCCTCGCTCCCTCACCCCTCCCAGCACGGTGCCCTGGGGCCTGGCTATATCCCCGTGAGCTTGTTTTCCCCTTTTGTATTACCTCCTGCTCTTTTGGGGCAATTGGTTATCTCTTCGTTACGTCCCAATGGTGAAAAGGGTTGCCCTCTGATTTGGGGGGAAAGCCCACCTATCCCTGAGGGACATTGTATCTCACCTGAGCGCGCTCCTTTTAAGAGGTAACCGCCCTGGTCCCTTTAAACCTCTATCCCTCCGTTTATCCTCTCCCTCTCCCCTCTTCCCCCCTCCCCGTGACAACTACTAAATGTTCCCAACTCTGTTGGTGAAGCCAATAAATCGTTATGTATCATGTAAATGAATGAACTAGCTTAGAAAAAAATATTATGAACAAAGATGTCGAGTCAATTGCAGGTGTTCACTTCTCCCAGAACCACCAGACCATTTCTGATCTCTCATTCCTTGTCCTGAAAGGGACACCTCAAAACATCTTGAAAAGACAGGCTTGGCAACTAAAATTTGTAACTCTACTGGGAATCAAAAGCAATAGACAAAATAGAGTTTTGGGCTTCATGATCTGCTACAGAATGTGTAACACTTTGCTCTTTATTTTATTTTTTAAAATTTATTTTATACCTGTGGTGTTCCCTACATTGTATTTAAATGTTTTGAAATGTTAACTACAATTCCTCCTTAAATTTCTTTCCCCTGTAGTCCCCTGCCTAGTGCTTTCTATTGTGTGTATGCTCTAGTTTGCATTATTTTTTATCATTTGATTATTGGTTCCCCCTTATTGCATTTAAAACTTTAAAATGTTAATGACTTTTTTCCAAACAGTTGCCTCCCAAGTGATGGCTTTCATGTTACAACACACACACACACACACACACACACACACACACACACCCTCCTGCATTTACTCAGTCTATAGTTTTGATTTTTAAGGCGCTGAGTAATGTGAACGCTTGCAAACTCTCACCAACAGAAGTTAGCTCAACAAAATAAATTGTCTCTATCTTTTGAATTTGGGACCAATACACCAGCTACGCTCTCTCCATTAGTTTAAACAGTTTAAGACTTTGCATTTATAGCTCTTTTCATTCTAGGTTCCCCAAGGGCTAGGGAAACATTGACTGCAAGTCAAAACAGCATCAGAAGTTGATCTGGGATATAGAGAGCTCATATCACCCAGTAGTGAAATGTAGCCAACTTCTTTGGTGGAAGGCAACAGATGTTTAGCAGCTCAGAGTGAAACCGCAGGAACAACAGCATAGCCAAACAATGTTGCAAGGGAGATTTGAGCAACCAGAATGTAATTAACAGGGTTGGAATCTGGCAAGGAGACCGAGCATAACACCTGGTCCATGTGAAATGAACTATGAAATCTGTATTACCTAGAAGTGACAATGCCAAGAATTCCAGTCTTAGCAGCACAGCACTCCGAGCCCTCCCGCTGCAGGGGTCATGTTATGCTAACTCAGAGTGAAGAATTCCCACCGTCACTCTCTACAGAACCTGGCTCTCCCTTGAAAGTTTTAAAATAGAGATCACGAGGGAGGGGACCATTGGAAAAGAGATTCAAGGAGGAAAGGTAGTTAACATTTCAAAATATTTGCACAGGTTCCTTTTGAGGACAAGAATTGTATATGCTAGAGCAGTGGTTGCCAAACTTTTTGTGACCAAGTACCCCTTTTCAAATTCCCCAACGAGCCGTGGACTCCCATCAAATTTACATACATTAGCATATAACACCCCTAAATTTGCATAAGACACACCCCTAAAATTGCAAACTACAACAAATATGAATGTAAACATTTGTGAAAAATGCTTGTAACTAAATGCTTGTAATTACGAAGATTAGCTGGTTTCATACTCTCATTCGACAACACCGCATAACATAGAACACACTGTGGACGTGGCTCTTCAGTCGTACCGGTAGACGTGAAAGCCATTTTTATGTAGTTTGGGTCATAGCGCCTAACTTTTCTGCAAGCTACAGATGCCTCCAAAGAATCACTACGTTGACGTTTTCAACTGGAGCTGGGAACTTCATGAATTATTTCTCTCTGCCCTTCCTTATTTGGCAAGCTTGCTGCCTGTCCTTCCTGCCCTGTGAGCCTCACTTTCTTTAGCCACCGGTCCATGGTATCAATTCACCAGTCTAAGAGGACAATGCAGAAGAGAAGATCAAGCCAACAGCAATGTTTGCCAGCCTCTTACTACCCTCCATTCAACAGTCATCCCTTCTCCATTTTTATTTCCCCCCTTCATACCCCAGTATGATTTCTCCCCAGCCACCCTTCTCTCTGTTAATTCCCACCACCACCCTTCATACCCCCCCGCTGCCCAGCTCCCTCCCGCACTACAGGAGATTCAGCTGCTGTCACATGGTGCTGGGGAGGTGGGCGGCAGACGGGTGATGCTGATGTCACCCAGCCCAGCAGCTGCAGCAGGTCCAGCTCCAGGAGGATGTGGCTCCTTGCCGCTACAACGTTCTGTGGATTGCTGCTGGCTCCTCCTGTTAAGTAGGGCGGGAGGGAAGCGGTCTCTCCCCCACCAGGTTGCACGCTGCAGCCCCAGGCTTGCTGGGTTGGTCTTGCAGACAGACACCCCTCCTGGGAGCGAGGCAAGTCACACTGCAAAGTTCGCGCCCGCTGCCCGCTTGCAGCCTGCACCTGCTCATTTTTTAAACCCACTGCTTTGAAGGGACTGCTGAGGGCAGAAGTGCCTTAAACGTCTTCCGCTTGTGTCAGTGGCTGAGCGCGGAGTCTGTACCATGCCGACACCGAACCCAGTCACCGTGCCGCGCGGCTCAGCAACACAACCCCGCAAACCCCCCCCAAAGCAGGATGCAAGAGGAGGCCCCCGGACCCCCAGGGGTCCACAGACACAGTTTGGGAACCAATGTGCTAGAGAATAGATCTGGTTGTCTGGCTGGTAACACCTTATCCATTCCACTCTGTGTCAGAGTTTCAGACAACATCCTTTTAGAGTGGAAAGTGGAAACCACCTTTTAAGGTGGGATAGTAGGCAGGCTGGGCGGGGGGTGAGGCAGGGCCAGGCACCCACGCATGTGGACAGCTCCTCAGCCTGCTCTGGTGCATGGTGGGATTTGTGATGGTGGCCAGCCCACTCAATTTTGCATTGCGGGGCAGATTGTTTCTACTGCTCTTCCTGTCGGCCCAAAGTGTGGCGGCTGCGTTCACCCTGCCACGGTGTTTATATAATCCAACCTGCCCTGTCTTGTGTGGCTTTACCCTAACATTTTGGCTTTGATTTCACCTGTCCATACTGTTCAGGCACCAATCAGAGTCCAGGCAGAGTAGTGACAGGATCAGAACTAGACAGGATTCGGGTCCAACAAAGCCGGATGTCACCTGAGGGGCACTCCAGGAATCAAGGTCCCAGAACAGGTCAGAGTGTCAATCCAGGAATCAAGCCAAGCAGATGTAGCCAAACTAGAGGAGAATCCAGAAACAAGTCCAGCAACAACACAGAGGGTCAATGCTGCAAGGAAGTCTGTCCGAGAAGGGGCAGGATGAGGGCTGGGCAGAAATGGAGAGCGAGGGCTGGAGGTAGGGAAAGGGCTGGGAGCAGGAAGGCAAGCTGGCAGGGAGCAGGGTTGGAGACAAGCGAAGAAGGAATAATGGAGCGAGAAGGCAGGCTGGTGAGAAGCAGGGCTTGAGATGGGCAGGCAAGGAGGCCGATGGTGAGGCTGAAGCCGCTGGAGGCAAGGCTAGAAAGCAGGCTGGGAAACAGGTGAAGGAGCTGGCGGACAGTAAACCAGCGGTGGGTAAATGGTGGCTCGGAGGCTGGATGCAGCTTTTGCCAGGAGCGGCTGGCTGGGGGGGTGTCCCAGCAGCTCCCTCAGGAGCGGGAGAAGCCAAACCGCCATTCCCACTGCTGCCCCTGCTGGAGCCTCCCAAGTACAAGGAGCTGTGCAGAGGCAGTGTGTCCTGAGCCACTCTTCTTCCTACTGCCTGGGAGCCAGAGCCTTCTTGTGACGGGGTTGGGAAAAGCTACACTGCCCTGTCCCCAGAAGCCGTGATCAATGTAAAGTCTCTTGTGGCTCTCTGCAATATCAACATTTTGATCAATGTCTTGGCCATGGAAACTTTGCCCACCCCTGCACTAGACCTTAGCACTCTGCCTGGTCTCCAGTCAGGGTCCTGTACTGTTAAGGGGTGGGATCTGGATGGAGGGGTGAAGCAAAGCCCAGCGGAAGTCAGTGCCATTTTTCAGCCACAAAAGGGGATGCATCTCCCTCTGCCGCCCACCCCTACCCCAGCTGTATCTATCGGCTCTTCTGTCCCTCTACCACACTTGGATAAAACTGGCCTGTGGAATAAAAAGTTACTAAGGGGAATGCACGCATACCTTTGATCACGTAAACCTTCTTTCCATGGGAAACCAAGGCCCCCAAAATAAAATAAAATAAAATAAAATAAAAAAATAAATTCACCATTTACTCATACTCATGACTTTTCTTAATTCTAGCGCAGGGGTGGCCAGACTTACTTGGCCAGTGATCTATCGTGTAACAGGGTAGAGTCCCTGTGGACTGAGCACCCTTTAAGAAAGTAGCACCTGTAGAGTTACAGGTACAGCTGCTGCTAGAAGCAGGGGACAGCGCTTAGGATACAAGGAGCTGCCTGAGTCAGACCAATGGTCCATCTTAGCTCAGTATTGCCACAACCTGACATGGCAGCAGGATGTGGCAGGGCCCCTCAATCATTGTACTGGGAAATTAGCTTGGCCCCTCATGGGATTAGGAGGTGTCACCAACACCCGACTCACCTGGGGTCTAGTGGCTGAAATTTGAACCTGGCCTCCTCACACTTCCCCTTCAGCCAGGCCTAGATCCACCAAGTGAGGGCTTCTCCCATCAAGGGTGGGTCCCTCTTAAACATAAGCTATAACAAAAGTCAAGTACGGAACAAGCACACCTTCGTACAGAGGTTCTGTCTCCTTCTTGGAGATGCAGCCTATTCGCTCCGGAGCAGCCTGGGTCTTGAGTAGTCTGGTGAGGTCCTCCCTCTGGACTAGGTTGAGGCTTCCTAGCCCTTGGCAGCCTGGATCTGGGAGAGCTCTGTCTCCTCTGCTGTCTCCAGCCAACTGCCACTGGGTATGCTGTAGGCCTTCTTTATAGAAGCTTGGGCACGGTCTCTTTGGCTGATTTAAAGGGTCAGCATCCCTTTTCCCTTTATAACTGCCTTAGCCATGGCAGTACTCTTGCCACACAGGGTTTTAAATTCAGGTCTCCAGAAGAGGCCTCACCCAGGCACGCTACCCAAGACCCTCCAGGATCCCCAGCACAGGTCTCACTCGCAGGTGTGTTACCAGAGATCCTGAATTGGAAATGCCAAGGCCTGAACTTCGGACCTTATACATGCAAAGCATGCGCTCTACCACCTGAGCCATGGCTCACCCCACTTAATGGGAAGCAGCTGACTGAGGGTGTGGCAGAGCCAGCCCAGAGACTGAAAAGCTGAGTAAGAGTCAGAGAGAGCTCAGAGTGTGGAGAGACTTGCAGGAGGGTAGGAGCTGAAAGGAAGCTCTGCCCAAAGCCAGAGTACTGCTGCCTAGCCAAAGAGACGTTGAGTAAATCAGACTCTGCTGCACTAAAAGCAAAAGCTATGAGGAAGCTCTACCCAAAGTCTGTGGAGCTCAGATGAACTAACTGAACTAAAGGGGCTTGCTGGAGTCCAGAGGGAGGGTCTGGCCAGAAGCCAGAGTTATGAGTACCAGCCAGAGGAATGGGGCCTAGCCTGGCCTGGCTGAGAAAGCCAGGGGAGTTGTTGCCTGGCTGGAGAACTTTGTATATAGAAATTGTATATGGCGGAGAATATCTGTATGGAGATTGCAGAGTGATTAAAGAGACTGGAAGAAAGAGAGCTAATTCCCAAGGAATCTGAGAATATTTGGGCCTGATCCTGAAAGGACTTACCTGGGGAACCGCCACCCTGTTATGTGCCACACCTATGTATTTTCAGTGATCTACCAGTCACCTGGGTGTGTGGTCACACCCTCATTTGCATAGACACCCTCCCATCCAGATGCATATATGCCCCTCAAACCAGCATTTTCATCACCCTACACATATTAACAGCTACTTAAATATAACATTAATATTATACTTGTTTGTATCAGACAAAATCATTTTGCTGCTTCCTGGAAGTCTGTTGGGCTCTCTCTTTCAGTGAGCCACCATCGCTAAAGATCAAGCTTAGAGTTTGTTTTCCTGGTTGTTCCTTTGTAAAGGAGTTTAGTACGAGTGCTACAAAGGAACAGCCAAGGAAATAAACTCTAAGCTTGATGATGCTTTAGTGATGGCTCATTGAAGAGAGAGCCCCAACAGACTCTTCCAGGCAGCAGCAATATGTTTTTAAACATCCTCCGGATGGGGTGGCAAGGGCACACAAAGTTTCATCCCGGCTGCCCGCCCCGGACCATCTCGTTGACTGCAGTTCATGCCCCTGTTATTTCTCCTGCTTTGTTCAGCTTCTCAATCTGCTCTTCTCTGGGGTGCAGGAGTGTGCAGGGGCACATGTTGGCCAGGCAAAAGTGAGCTTGCAGGGGAAACTGCTGCACAGGCTCCCCTCCTCTTCTGTGTTGCAGGGAGCGTGCGGAGTGGGGGGGGGGCAATATGGCAGCAGCCCAAGATTTACTGACTGACTTCAGGTGATGACCTTGTAAACCTGAATTATGAGGAATTATCTTTAGAATGAGTGAGAGCGAGATCGTATTCTTGGCTCTGAGGCCTCTTTTATTTTCCCTGTGCTTAAAAAGGAGCAGAGTCAATTGTTTCAAATGACTAAACTTTACTTCAAAATAATAATAAGATTCGATTACATGAGAAACAAACGTCATCTTTTACAAAACAGGGAAGAGAGAGAGAGGAATGCACATTTCCGTGACAAGGACAAAGATACAAAACAGAGAAGAAAACACCAACATTCAGCAGGGCAATTTAACATGGACCCAGGATGATACGGTCCCAGGAAGAAGATAACATAAACTTTGCGAAGTGGCATCCAATGAGAAAGGTCTGGAGCCCTGAGCACAAGCTAAATATGTCATTATATAGCATCCCATTTAACAAATAAATGGGATACCCCCAGCAACAAATATAACACCTACACCTACACTTGACATAACATGATGACCTGGTAATGTGAAGACATCCTTTTATTCAGCAATTAATTCTAAAAGGAAAAGAGGTTTCTGAAACATGGCAGGCATCCAGGATCTGATAATTTCTTATCAGCCTGCTGTACTATAAGCAATCTTCTTTGACCTAGCCCTACAGGAGCTTAAACGTTCTTTCACTGTTGCGTGTTACAGGTAGAGAATTAAAAGAATATCTATTTAATAACAAAAGGGAATTTTTTCGTACACGAGGCTGGAGTCTACAACATAATCAAACAGTTGATTGTGATCAACCGCTTGGCCAGCCCTGTTCTCATGGGTGAGGATGATAGCATAACATTGTGGCTTTACTTTAAAAAGGGAGCAGTACCTTTGGGTAATTTCAAACGTGATGGGCCTTTTATTTATTTATTTATTTATTTCTTGACATTTCTATGTTGCCCCCTCATGCCCACGGCATCTCGGGGGGGGGGGCTAACAATACAGTAAAACAATAAAATACATTAAAACCGACATCAGTTTTAAAATAATTTTTAAAAACCCAACCCTAACCCTACCCTCCAATTCCCCCAAATTCCCCACCCCACCAATCTCCCCCATTTACTCCTCCCTCCCCCACTCCCCTCCAAAGGCCTGGGCGCACAGCCAAGTCTTGCATGTCCGCCAAAAGGTGAGCAGACCCGGGGCCAGTCGGGCTTCCTTCGGAAGGGAGTTCCACAACCGTGGCCCGACCACCGAAAACGCCCTCTCCATAGTGGCCCCCCATCTTACATGGGGGACCCCCAGATAGGCGTCCCCGGTGGCCCGCCACGCTGAACTCTGGACCGGGATCCGTCTCAGATCCCGGTCCATGATCAGACCGGCCGTCCTTTAGACGTGCCAGCCTGATTGCGAAGGGGAATCAGGGAGGGGACGGGGCTGTGCGGTGCAAGGTGCGGCCGCTCAGCCCCCCTCCCCCCCCGTGCTCCTCCGGCCGCCTGCCCTCAGGGAGACAGGCGGGCACAGCGTCCAATCAGGCCACTGTGCCTAATCCCGTACCGCGGTCAGAACCACGGTCCGGAACAGGGTGAAGTAACAGACGTTACCTTTGCCCCATTCCTGATCGTGGTTCAGCTAACCACGATTCTGGAGGTGAGGCCGGCCTCATCTCCAGAATCATGGTTAGCTTTGTACCCCACCAGGACTTCACCGTGGTGAACATCTAACAGGGCTCAAACAGATGTTCCTGCGATCACAGCCACCACCCTGAATCCACTGTGATTCAGTGTTGTTGACTGTGATCTCGTAACGTCTGAAATTACCCTTTGCCTCAGGCTGCCTCAAAGCTTAGCAACCAAGCTGCACTATAAATGCTATTGTAATATTTTAGCAAACAGTTATTTAACTAGTGAGCAATATGTAAAGCTCTTCTTGAGTGGCTGAATCATCTGCCATTTAGATGCCCAGGCTCCCAATCTCGTAAGATTCTGTTGCAGTTCTTCACAGTCTGCTTGTGCTTTAACTACCGTGAATAACTTGGTGTCATCTGCAAATTTGATCACCCCACTCTTAACGCCCTTTTCCAGATCATTAATGAATACATTAAACAGCATCAGTCCCAATACAGATCCCTGAGGCACACCACTTTTTACAGCTCTCCATTGTGAAAACTGACCATTCAGTCCTATCCTTTGCTTCTTATCCTTTAACCAGTTACTGATCCATAGTAAGACACCACCTCCTATCCCATGACTTTTTAATTTTCTCAAGTGTCTTTTATGTGGGACCTTATCAAATGCTTTCTGGAAATCCAGGTAAACTATATCTACCAGGTCTCCCTTGTCCACATGCTTATTTACATCCTCAAAGAATTCCAACAGATTAGTGAGGCATGACTTACCTTTGCTAAATCCATGTTGACTCTTCCCCATTAAGCCATGTTTATCTACATGCCCAGCGATTCTGTTCTCTCTTGCATCTAACATGCATATTGTTTTCTAACTGCTGAACCCTTTTGGTCTTTTGGTTCTGTTCAGTTCAATGACACTTTATTGGCAGCTCAAGATATGCAGGTTCTGCCAAAGTATAAGAAAAGGATGGGCCTCACATTTCTCTGTCAATAGTAAGATTTAACACAAGAGAAAGAAGGGGAGGTCCCCGAAAAGTGTATAACAAAACCCACAGGGGACCAAAACTAAACTTAATGGGATGGTTACAAAATGTGTCTCAATCAACCTACTGTAAAAATCATACACACAATGAATTGTAAACCATATTGTAATTATGAAATCCTATATTACTAAACATAACAAACAGTAAAAATCATAAAGGGAATACAAAATCCAATGATGATAAGGAAAAGGAAAATAGTCCCAAAATGCAACCAATGATGTTGAAAGAAGTGGATCTCAAAAAAACCCAATGGGCAACTATGATAATTAATCAGAAAAGTAAATCCAATAACGGTAAGAGGAAGTCAATCTCCAAACATATTCTTTAAAACAGTGGTAGTTACGAGTCACTGGTTGTTGTTCTAATTTCGTATAGACTTATATGAATAGAATATTATAGAATAGGCGCTCTCTACACAAGTGAGCAGGGAATGACTGAAGGCTCAGATCTCCTCCCTCCTGCCCCAAATCTTTTCCAGTACAGCTGTGGCAAGCACACTGGGGGATATTATGTTGGGCCAAAAAGAGGGCTGATATTTCCCTATTGTGTTAGGTAGAAATCAGGGAAACAGATTGAGAAGTCGGAGTGCTTGACTGCGAGCCAAGAGTCCTGGGTTCTGTTCCTGCCTGTTACTGACTCAGGCCTTGTTTTCAGAAGTGCTGACAACACACAGCCCCTCTAACTTCATCTCAAGCTCTGGATACTCCACACCCTCGAAAAGGAGGGTTTTGGTAACAATTTGGGTTGTCATCACCTAAAAATGGTGGATACACTTGAAATTTGGGCTTAAAGCAGTCACTTGTCCAAAGCTGAACCGTGGTTAAAAGCACAGGTGATGGCAGCACGCCGCCAACATGACCCAGGCCAAGAACTCGCCACTAACGCAGCAGCGGACAACTCAAACCACGGGCCACATGTGAGTGACTCCGAGAGAGCTATCCTGCCCCCTGGACAGCCTGGCCCGGGCAGCGGCCGCATCAGACAGACCAGCAGCCAGCCTCAGCCCCATGCTACTCCCAGCACCCGCCCTCCCACCATGATGGGCAGCCATGGCAGCCAATAATGGCCGATAACAAAAAGAGGGGAGAGGATAAAAACAGTAGCAAAATAGAAAGAAAAAACACCAGCTACTGCAAAAAGCAAGAGAAAAAGTAATGACTGTAATTTAATAAGGAATAAATATGATGTTCATTTTAAAAATCCATAAAATAAAAGTCCATATCCAAACTCAATCTCTGTACAAAATACAACCTCTAAAAGAGATAACTAAAACATCCAACGCGTTTCGAGCAGTGGCTCTTCATCAGGGATACACTACAAGAAAGATAAGAATGCCCTCTCCATTGTGGCCCCCCACTTAACATGGGGGACCTCCAAGAAGGCACCCCCGGCAGACCGAAGGAGTCGCTCTGGGGCGCGGAGGGTGAGGTGGTCCCAGAGGTATGAGGCTCAGACCGTGAAGGGCCTTATAAATCAGCACCAATACCTTGAACCTGGCTCGGCATGCTATTGGCAGCCAATGCAGAGTCCGGAGCACAGGTGTTATAGGCTCCCGACGACCCGACCCCGTCAGGAGCCGGGCCGCCACGTTCTGCACTAGCTGCAGCCTCCGGACCAGGAACAAGGGCAGCCCCACGTAGAGCGCATTACAGTGATCCAGCCTCGAGGTGACGAACATATATGAACATAAGAACAATATCAAGAACAGAAGAATGGGGACTCACATAGTAGATTATTTTTAAGCAAGGGGCAGGGAGTCAATGAGATGTATTTGGGGGGAACTGAACATCTAAGTTTGCAGGAGGACAACAAACATGAGATCCTCCTGAGGAGGGAGGCTTTTTGGATATATAAAGTGAATACTGTGTCTGCAAAGGGTCTTAATGATGAGTTGAGTCTCTTACCCTTTTTTTGATCCATTTCAGTTGATGGAATGGATTGAATGCTAAACTGACTGAACGTTACAAGTTAGTAATTAGTTGTTTATTTTAAGTTACTTGGATTTATTGATGAGAGGGGCCTATTGGTCCTACAATGATTTCATTAATTGGCAAGGACTGTGGATTACCTGCTATGTCTATATATGTGAGATTGGGGACATGGGGGGGCATTTAGGTTTGCCAGTCTTTAGTGACGTTTGTAAGCTCGTCCCAGAGCTATATGAAGGTAAAAACAATTTTTCTCTTGCTTTTCTTTTCTTTTTTAATTAATTTTCAGTGGTTTTTAGACTTGCTAACTATGACTCTTATAGAGAAAGAGAGTGTATTTTGCCTTTTTTTTTTTACATTTTAAAATTATTTTTTTACATTTAAAAAAATATTATTGTGCATGAATACATATATGCATGAATGCACAACGTAAATCAGTATACGTTGTTTCTGATGAATATCCATTTTTGATTTTCCATACTAAAGAGTTATGACTGCCCTGTTTTATATCATCTTTCTTGTAGTGTAGCCCTATGGATTTTTTATGAACGTATCATATTTACTACTTATTAAATTAGAGTAATTACTTTAACTCTTGCTTTTTTGCAATAGCTGGTGTTTTTCGTAGTCAGTAATGGCTGCCATGGCAGCCTGCTCCTGGCACACCCAATCCGGGCCAAGTCACTCATGGTGGGCAAAACAAACATTCTAACCCACTGGCCCTTTTCCCACAGACACTCTAACACTGATAAAACAGGTGATACATTTTATTATACATGTTGCAGGGCACCCATAGAGCACACCTGCAGTCCTGCAACATGTATAATAAAATGTGACACCCATTTAAAGCCCCAGCAAAAAAGTTTTTTTTAAAAAAAACCCTCCCCGAGTCCAGGCTGCGCGGGTGGAAGGGGGGACACCAAGCTGGGGCTTTAAGCGGTGGCTCACACTGAAGTCTCGGCAATCTAATTTATTATTAGTTTTGATACTTCTGATACTATTATTATTTTTGATACTTCATAATTGTTTTACCTATTTCAAACTACCCCACCATACAAGTCACCCTACTGCTGCAGCTGGCATGGCTGGTGGCCCAAGGGTGGAGTTAATGGTGGCAAGGGAGTCCAAGAGTGGAGTAAGAAGTATTCAGGAATATCTGCGAAGAACCTCCCTACCTTATTTTATTTATTTTATTTGTTTTATTAGATTTTTATGCCTCCTCCTCCTGCCTTCACAGTTCGGGGCGGCTTACAGCATTTTAAAATACAACAACATAAAAACATTTAAAACAACCAATAGTATAGCTAAAAGCAAAAGTATCTCACCTCCCCCCAACCCCCCAATAGCCCCCTGCACCTGTCTCCCTCACCAAAGGCTCGGTGGAACAGCCAGGTTTTACAATGTCGTCGGAAAGAGGGGAGGTCTGGGGCCAGGCGGATCTCCACCAGGAAGGAGTTCCACAACTGTGATGCAGCCACCAAGAACGCCCTCCTCATCGTTGCTGCCCGGGAAACCTGGGAGACCTCAAGGAGGGAACCCCTGGCCAACTGTAGAGGTCAATCCAGAACCCGGGGAGTGAGGTCATCCCGCAGATAGGTGGCGCCCAGGCCATTTAGGGTTTTAAAGGACAATACCAACACCCTAAATTGGGCCTGGAAAACTATTGGCAGCCAGTGCAGAGAATGGAGCACTGGTGTAATGTGCTTGCGACGACCCGGGGTAGTCCCACGTAGAGCGTGTTACAGTATCTTAAGGTGATAAAAGCATGGATGACAGGGGCCAGGTCTGCATCTGAGACATACGGCGTAAGCTGTCGCACCAGATGTAATTGGCGAAAAGTGCTCTTCACCACAGCCACCACCTGGACATCCAGCTGGAGCTGTGGGTCCAGGAGCACCCCCAGACTATGGACCTGGGGTATGAGTGGAGGGCGGACTCCATTTTATGATGGGGGCCACCACTCCCCCGACACCCCCCACAAGCATCCCCCTCGTCTTGTCAGGATTCAACTCTCTTTTTCAACAGATCCAGGCCCTGCAGTCTCGGTGCTTACTCGATGTTTGACGGCTGTGGGGGACTGGATGAGGACTAACTGACTGAGGCTGAATCCCGACAAGACGGAGGTAATGTTGGTGGGTAAGGCGATGGAAATGGTGGCCCCCATTATTGGCGTGGTCTGCCCTCCATTGGTTTCCCAGGTACGGCGTCTAGGGGTGCTCCTTGACACACAGCTCTAGTGGTGGGACCCCGGGCCCATTACCGGCTACCGGATTTACCGGTTACCGGTTCTGCGAAAACCGGATTCCTGGATTAAATCCGGTATGCCGGTACCAGATTTATTTCATTGGTTTCAATGGGGCGCTGTGTCCCCATTGAAACCAATGAAATAAATTAATTCCCTCCCCCTCCCCCTCCCAGGCTGCGCGGGTGGAAGGGGGGACACCCCCCACCCACCCT
>QEPC01001091.1:1084758-1114235 GCA_003113815.1 Sphenodon punctatus
AAAAAAACTTTTTTGCTGGGGCTTTAAGTTTTTTTACATTGCAGCCATTTTTAAATGGCTGCAATGTAAAAAAAATCCGGTACCCCTGAATCCGGTACCCAGTCCGGATTTCCGGGTCGAATCCGATAATGCTGGTACGCCCGGTACCGGCATTATCGGATACCGGATTCTACCGGTTTCCCACCCCTACACAGCTCTGCCTGGATGTCCAGGTGGAGGCTGTGGCGAGGAGTGCCTTTTGCCAATTACATCTGGTGCGATGGCTTCGGCCGTTTGTTTCAGACTCTGACCTGGCCACCATCATCCATGCTTTCATCACTTCTAGATTGGACTATTGTAATGCGCTCTACGTGGGGCTACCCATGGTGACAGCTCGGAAACTGCAGCTCATGCAGAATGCAGCAGCCCGTCTTCTGGTAGGACTGGGCCACCAGGAGCATATTATGCCAGTGCTCTGCTCCCTGCACTGGCTGCTGGTGGTGGTTTTCTGGGCTCGATTCAAGGTGTTGGTTTTGGCCTATAAAGCCCTAAATGGCCTAGGCCCTGCCTATCTGCGGAACCGTCTCACTCCCCGGGTGCTGGACCGACCCCTGCGGTCATCTGTGGGAGCCCTGCTCGAGGTCCCCCGAGTCTTCCAGGGGGTCATGCAGTGGAGGGCATTCTCGGTGGCCGCACCACGGCTGTGGAACTCCGATCCGGTGGAGGCCCAGTTGGCCCTGGATGTCCCTTCTTTTCGGAGAAGTTGTAAGACCTGGCTGTTCCGCCAGGCATTTGGCAGGGGAGATGGGTGAGGGGGTGGGTCGCTGGGTAGGGGTTATTTTTCTTTTTGTCCTCCTTTTTAGTGGTTTTTAAATTTAAAAAAAAAATGTTTTGTGAATTGTAAGCCACCCCGAGCTGCCTGTGGCAGGAGGGGTGGGGTAGCAAAATTTTAAAAATAAAAATAAACTTCAGGTGGTTCACCCTCATCCAGTCCCCCACAGCTGAAAAACACCAGGTGAGCACCGATTCTGCTGGACCTGAGTCATCTGAAAAAGAGAGGTACAGTTGGGTGCCATCCGCATATCGATGACACCATTGGCCAAACCCTCTGATGACCTCTCCTGAAGGCTATATGCACGCATTGAACAGGAGAGGGGATAAGATGGCACCTTGTGGGACTCCATATGTGAGTCCCAGGGAGAAGGTGAACAATCACCCAGCACCATACGTTGAGTTCTTCTGGCCAGGAAAGAGAGGAACCATTCAAGGACTGTACCACCCACTCTGGCTCGGTCACGCAGCCAAGTCACCAACATCTCATAGTCAACAGTATCAAAAGCAGCCAAGAGGTCTAATAGGATCAACAGGGTCGAACAGCCCTGGTCCAATTCATGGGAGAGGTCGTTGACCAAGGCCACAAGTGAAGTCTCAGTGCCATAACCTGGACAAAAGCCAGACTGCATGGGGTCAGGGAAACTGATCCAGTGCAGATGCCCCGAAAGTTGACGGGTAACTACCTGCTCAATAACCTTCCCTAAAAAGGGAAGGTTAGAGACTGGCCAATAGCTGGCGAGGGCATGAATTTCAAGTGATGGTTTTTTGAGCAGAGGCCGCACCACCATCTCCTTGAGGCAGCTCAGCAGTGTGCCCTTCCTCAGGGAGGCACTGGCTATCCCCACCAGCAGGAGCCCCAATGTCTCCCAGCTGGCCTTGACCAGCCAAAACGGGCATGGGTCCAGTTCACACTAAGTGGCCTGAACAGCCCCAAGGACATCCTCTGCATCAGAAGACAATACGTACTAGAATTGATCCCATAAAAATTTGATTACCTCAGACTCACTGTCAAAAATGCAGTGTCAAAACCGTGATGAATTTGAGCAATTTTATCCTAAAAAAAAGTCTGAAAACAAGTCACAGTGAGCCCCTGATGGTTCTGATTCTAGGCGGATGGAGGCCTGACTGACCAGTCCCCTCACCACCCGGAAAAGCTCAGCTGGACGCAACTTCATGGATGCTATGAGGGCAGCAAAGAAATCCTTCTTTGTTGCCTGCACAGCCACAGCATAGGTACGCAAACTGACTCTGTCACAATTGGTCCACTTCAGTTCGAGAACAGCGCCACCATCACTCCAACCACTGCCCTTCCCACATCATCCACCGCAGGTCCTCCGTATACCACAGGGACCTGTGATGTCGGTGATTTGGGAGCAGACACCTAGGAGCTGTATGGTTGATGGCCTCAGTCAGCACAGAATTCCAGAGCATCACGAGGTCATCGAGCGAACGGTCATTGAAACTAGAGGATATATCCCTCAGAGCATTCCGGAACCTCCCTGGTTCCATAAGTCTCTGAGGGTGAACCAACCAAACTGGCTCTGCACCCTTCCAGGGACTGACATGCGCCAGGATACTGGCCTGGAGGAGATAATGATCCATCCATGACAAGGGCCGTGCTGATACCTCCCCCACCAGCGGATCCCCTGCCTCAAGGCCTGTGCAAAATATAATATTTAGGGTATGTCCCCCCACATGGGTCGGACTGATAACTATCTGAGACAGGCCCATGGTTGTCATCTTATCGCTTTATAATTCAAGTGTTCTCATTCTCTGTACTAAAGATGTTGAGTAATTTCTGTGGGTTTCATTTAAAGGTGTGAAATAAGACACTATTCACCCTTAGCTGTTGCTCACACAACTGGGAAAGGTAGTGGACATGAGTCAAACTAACATAGGATGGGAAACATGTCAACATCAGTATGATACAGAAATGTTGCACTACTTTACATTAGCAGGTTTACCGACAGAACACTGAATGCTTTCCTTAGGAAATACTTGTTTCAATTATAGCATTAGCAGTTTAACCTTCGTCATTATAAACCCGTGTGCCTCTGATTTAATTGTGATGGGAGAAGGTGAAGATTCCATGTTTGGAGCATTTCCCAAACCAAGCAGATACATTCCTTATCTGCAGACAACCTGAAATAGTGAGATACTGGAGGGTTCAGTTCTTTTGGTGGGTCATTCTGTGCAAAAGGCCTCTTGTCTTTAGAAATCAAGCTTCCTCTCTCAGCTGTCAACTCGCTGCCAATAAAACCCGGCTTCTTCCCCACCCCAGACTTTTGATGTGGCTTCCTAGGAGTTAATGAAGGGGGGTCCTGGAATTTATGAGTGCCATCTGTTAATCCCACATCATGGTTCTGCCTGTGGTTTACCCTGCAATAGTAATTTTCATGTTCCAATACCATCATTCATGTTGGCGATACCAACTTGCAGATTTGTCCAGACATCATGAAAAATGCCACAATGGGATAAACCAGAGGCAAATCATGGTGCTGCCTGTGGATGGTAATCATGTCATCTGAAAGCATCCTAAACAGTCAAGCCATCCTTACCTCAACTGAATTAACCCTTTCCTTGTTAGTGATAGGTCCAACCAATTACTGGGCCTAGGCTCCTGTAGTGAAAAGATTACAATGTAAGAAGTCAGGGTGCAGATATTTGACAGCAGATGTATGCAGCATCATAAGCCACTTTTGATTTCTTCACTGGGGTGTTCTTACGCTTCCGTTTGCTCTTTTAAAAAAAAATTAAAAAAATATTCAAATATTACTGATTACTTTTCTACTTAGGAAATAACTCTTGTTTATTAAAGGTTGAAAAGCACATGTTTTTATTTATTAATTACTGTGACTGGGCATTCTTTCTTCCAGGTATTAGTCATAAGAGCAAAGTTACATTTAGCAGGAAATCCTAGTAATACCAAGATTAAAAACTGCTTAGGAAATTCCCCTCCCATTCTCAGACACTGGTCTTTGGAAAGTTGCTATTCTTGAAAGCTTAGACAATAAAGACTAACTTAAAGGCCAGATGTAAAGCCCAGGTGACTGTCAAATTCTTGCTAGACAGGAAGGCCTGAGCGAGATCTGTATAAAGGAACAGGCGAGGAAAGGGACAAAGCTTGGGAGAAATCTTTGAGGAACAGTACCTCCAGTTCTGGGAAGGACTTGGCGGGCACATCGAGAGCAAGGCTGCCTGAGAAGACACTATCATGGTTTGAGGGGCAAGAGAACTGTTTTGAGTACACGTGAGTTAGATAAATAAATTGTACAAAGAGAGGTGGGGCAGGAAATGAACTTGGCATGTCCCATGCCTGTGTTAAAGGGAAACAGAGGCACAGCAATCTCAGATCTTTAAAATGGGTTTGAACATTAACACTACAACTAGGGCGTTATTCGTGGGGGTGGGGGGATGGGAGGAGCTTGTCAGGGCTTAGCCCCAGCAATTAAATTCAAGGGGGGCTGAGCCCCAGGATATGTTCTCAGTAGAAGTGTGCACCCCAAAATGTGAAAAAAACAGAAAAAGGCTGATATTGGCCCTTCTGTCTGAAGGCACGGTGCCAGATGTTGGAGCAGAGCAGGTGCCGCCTGCTCCGCACCAGCCCTGCTTGTGGTGCTTCAGAACATCCTGTAGCACCACCACTGGAGTGGGTCGGTCAAACCTGGGGTCTGCTTGGTGGACCCATGTTTCAGCTTTACTTCCAGCTGGCCATAGCCCTGGGCAACACCACAGAGTTGCAGGCAGCAGCCTAGAGTGTCGGGCAATCCACCTGCAACTCTATGATGTGTGTGTGGAGGGGGGGGATGCTGCAGACAGACAGACCATGGACTGGGAAACCCACTGGGTCCATTTAAACCTGTCCAAGGTGGGGCTGGACGTGGGGGTGCACTTCTGGAGCTGCTTCAGGGGAGTCCATCCCCACGTCCATCTAAAAGTACCCAATGTGTTGGACTAGGACCGGGGAGACTAGCAGTCAAATCGTGTCTTAACCTAGAATTCATTGGGCGACCTTCGACAAGTCACTGGGCATTTCCACACAAGACACACTCCACTCACTACCCACCCACCATGCATGTTGCAGGGCTGCAGTGTTGCCCTATGGGTGCCTCTGCCTTATAACATGTATAGTGGGTGGGTGGGTAGTGGGTGGAGAGTGTCTTGTGTGAAAATGCTCAGTCTCTTAGCCTCTATCTCTAAAAATGTAATAATTTTTATTTATTTATTTATTTATTTCATTAAATTTCTTAGCCGCCCTCTCATGCCTACGGCATCTCGGGGCGGCTTACAATAATGACCTATCTCATGAGGTTAGTGTGAGGGTGGACTAGATATGGATTGCAAAGCGTTTTGAACACAAAGTGGTATATAAACAAATAATAATAGTAATAATAATATACTATTGCAGCTTCTTTAGCACTATCTGAAGTATTAAAAACAATTAGTACTAAACTTGAACAAAATACATTTTATGATAGCATTTTTGGCTGTGGTAGTTAAAACAAAATCAAGATGAATTACTTTTACTGAAATCCTCAATCTTTACCCTGGAGTAATTTCAATGAAGTGAATGGGACTACTCTGGAGTAAGGGGCTTAAGAATCATGGCCTTTGTAGGTGGCAGATGGAACACAAAATACACCTTGGTTTCTGGTACAATGGAAACCAGGTTACATTGCCTGTGCAACGCAGAACTGACCATATAAAACAATGACTTCCTCAAAAGCTCAGGGTATTATGAGGGACTGTGGGTGAAAACAGATGAGACAGTAGCCCAGATGAGCCGATTGTAAGCCCTAGGGGCAGGGACCGTGTCTATTTTATTACTTTGTAAAGTGCCATGTACACTGCTGGTGCTATATAAATGTTTGTTAATAATAATAATAAATGAGCCCCCTCCAGATTTGTGGCCACCTGACCATCTGTTCGGTGGCCACCAAATGTTCGCCTGCACCCGCCCTACCTGCCCTGCAGCCCCCATTCATGCGGGGCACTTTTAGACAGCTACAATGCCCCAGTGCTGGCCATCCCCAGCGTCTTTCACCCCTGGGTGGCCATCCATCTACAGGCACCCCGCCAGAGGTGCAGGCGGAGCAGGCACCTGTTCCAAAGCTGTCCTGTCGGCAGTGCAATGGAACATCCTGGAGTGCTGCAGATGGAGCGGACCAGCCCAACCTGGGGAATCAGCCCAAAGCAGAGCAGCGGTCCATCTGATACATGAACCCACAGTACTGCTCCACTTCCAGCTGGCCGTTGTCCTGGGCAACACCACAGCATTACAGATGCTCTAGCCCGTGACTTTATGGTGTGTGTGTGTGTGGGGGGAAGCAGGGGATTGTGGGGGGAACCCACCGGGTCTGTCTGATCCCAAACCCAGGCAGAGCAGGGAGCGGATGGGCGTGTGGTTGCACCCCTGGAGCAGCTCTGGGGGTGGGCAGTGCTGCATCCATCTGAAAACTAGAGGTGTGCACCAGGGGCCCATGTTGTTTTCATTTTTGTTTTCGTTATTTAAATCTGTCATTTTAGTTTTCATAAATATCAAATTTTCATTTTTGTTTTTGCTTTCGTTTTCATTTTCCATTGGTTTAAATGGGAAACACATTTTTGGCTGTGACTTATTGTTTTTCACTCTATTTGGCTAAAGCTTGGAGTGATTATACCTCCAATGGAAGGCATTAAGTGTACCAAATTCCAAACAGATTGGATAAAGGACCCCAATTTTAGAAGCAGTTGAATTATTTTATTTTGCAAAAATCTTCATATACATTCTTATCTGTAACTTCTTTGCCTCACATTTAATGTAGATGACACTTGGCAAGTTTATACCCCTTCCCATATTTACTATCTCTGGCAGCTTTCAGAAGGATTGGATAAAGGGTCTTGGTGGTATAAGCAATTAACTTATACATGTATGTCTGATTGTAACATCTTTGTAGTACAATCAGTGTACATGAAATTTGGCAGGACTGTATATCACATTTTCACCTCTGCCAAATATCAGAAAGATGTGATAAAGGGTCCCAATTTTATATGCCTGCACAGCATATGCAGAGAAGGAGTCTATGCCAGGGATTCTCTTACGTGTCACTGTGGTATCAGATCGGTTTGTGATGCCAATTGGTCAGCAGAAAGGTCAAACAAATATCCACATTCTGTGCTGCGACCATCTCAATATCTCTCCCCCACTTGTTACTGGGAAGTCAGAAACATCTGTTTAGGAAAGAGCCAATAGAGATTCTCTTATGTCCTCTGTCACAGTGCTGCAGGATGCGATTGTGTAAACTATATTTCCTGATTGCTGGGATGCTATCCCCAAAGTCCCAGTTATGTCCCTTCTATGCCTGCCTCAAGGCTGCCCCCTACACCCGCCTTGACGTCACTGCCAATTGGTCCTGTAAAGTTGGAAGCATGCACTAATGGCCAGTGAATGTACCTCAGTCTTTTGAGTTGCTCCACATCCTCCCTCCTACAGCCTCTCTCACTCTGCCATGCCAGGTGCCTGCCTCTGTCTGGCACTGCATGTGCTGCTATTTATCTGAATAATGGCCTTCAAGGGGACAACTTTAATTGCTTTAAAAATAGGGTCCCTTTACCAACTTGTCCTGTAGTTTGGCAGAGATGACAGGGAAGGTATGTGATACAATCCTGCCAAATACCTTGTACACAGGATGGAACATACAAATGTTACAGCCGGAAATGTAGTTTCAAGTTAATGTCTTATACTATCAGGACCCTTTATCCAATCATTCTGAAAATTGGGAAGATTGTTAAGCTTGTGGAGGGACATAATAATCACAGGTTTCATGAAAATTGTCTGGAAGTTTAAAAAGTTGTAACCATGAATGAGTATGGAGCTTTTCTTAAAATCACAATGATCAATTGCTTCTAAAATTGGTTCTCTTTATCTAATCATTTCAAAAATTAGTACACATAGTTCCCTCCATTGGGGGTACAATCTGCCCAAATGTCATCAGAATTGAGTAAGAAACATAAAGGTTATAGCCAGAAATAAATTTTCCAGTTTTTTCCCTTTATTTAAAAAACAAAATGTCATTTTCATTTCTATTTTTGTTATTATTTGTCATTTTCATTTTTGCAATTACAAGAATGAAAATGACAATTTTCATTATCTTTATTATAATAAGAAAAACAACGTGCACACCCCTACACCCCCATTGTGTTCTCCCAGCGAATGTGGATCCCACCGTGCGGGTGAATGCTGGTTGATGCGGGTGAATGTGTGCCGACGTGGCCACCGCCTGTCTGTTATGATGTGTACAGCCTCCAGGCGCATGCAGGTCTGCCAGGACCATAAGGTTCCAGGCAGAGCACCTAGAGTGGTCCTGGGAGCAACTGCATCTCAGTGGTGGTGGGGCTGGAACACCTGCCTGTCTCTGTCCGGTTCATCATGTGGAATCTGTGAATGGCAGTTGCTTGGGGGTCCATGGAGTGACCCCAGACTCCCAGCATGCAGAGTCCACAGGCAATTGACTTCCACATGTGCAGCAACAGTGAGAAAACACGGTTTGTGCATGCACGAAGGCTCGAAGCAATTATCTGTCAGTGGCTGCATGTTTGGTAGCTGTGTGGGACTGGATGAGGATGAGTCATCTGAAGCTGAATCCTGACAAGACGGAGGTGATGTTGGTGGGGAGGGTAAGAGGTGGGGGTGGAGTTCCCTGTCAGATGGGGTTCGCCCCTCCCTAGTTCCTCTGTTATGAAAAGATTATATTTTACTTGACATATTGATTGTAACCCACTTTTGTAGCCCTATATTCAGTAATGGTACATGTGTGTGCAGTAATGTTAGATCAAATGTAACCAGTACTGAAAATATGTATTTCTGTTAGACTGATTAAAAGTATGTTGCTTTATGGTGAAAAGCATGATGGGTACAAACCAGAGACCAAGACTAGTTAACTTAGGCCATGAGCCTCAGATCACAGTGATAAGGAAACGCTGCCTCATGGAAAAGGAGAGAGACTAGAAGTTGAAGTAAACAGGGTAAGAAAACATATAAACATAAGGTAACACCAGTGATACTCAGCAGAGGATGCCCCCACTGATGCAAGACATTGGGTATCGGCTAGCTAACAGCCTTGAGGTCACCAGGGTGTGTGAGGAAGACCCTAATCTCATCCTGAAGCACAGAAGGTCCAGCCTTGCCCAGGGGGATGGGGCCTGGACATTCTAAACAGATAAAGATTGAGATGTGCATAAGAATGTGATCAGCAGAAACCCATGAGATAACAACATGAGGCCCTGCACCAAGCATACCAGCATAATGCCTTCCTGCCTAGAGGTCACCCAAACCCAGGAACAAGAATTTCAATAACATTCTCCAGTCCAGAGGGCTATAAAACAAAAGCTCAAACCATGGCAAAAGTCTTCAGCGCTACTGGCCACTAGCTTTGCAGTGAGCCACTGGGCTGTAGATCCTTATCGTCGCTCTCAAAAGATTCAGATACAAGGGGCACCTCTCCCGGGTATGAACCCTCGGCCCCCACCTGTACCAACCTCTCCAAACCAACGCTCGCCACTGTGATCTACAGGACACATGTATTTTTAATGTGTTGAGTGGACAGGGCTAGATCTATCCAAGAACTGTGTTGATGGTATGTTATCTGTGTGGTTAAGAATAAAATAGTGTTGTACCCAATTAAACGTTTGATTTGTGGTGTGGGGTGATCAAGATCCCGATTGGGAATTGTGCTTGGGAGGGAAACCAGGTAAATTCCTAACACCTCAGGTTCGTAGTCTGGGTGTGCTTCTCGATTCGCAGCTCCGCCAGGTGGCGGCTGTGGTAAGGAGTGCCAGTGCCTTTCACCAGTTACATCTGGTGCATCGGCTTTGGTTGTACGTTTTGGACTCCGACGTAGCCACCATCGCCCATGCCTTCATCACCTCAAGACTAGACTACTGCAACGCGCTCTACGTGGGGCTACCCATGGTGATGGCTTGGAGACTGCAGCTGCTGCAGAATGCGGAGTCCCGCCTCTTAACAGGGTTGGGCCGTCGGGAGCATATTACACCAGTGCTCCGATCTCTGCACTGGCTGCCTATAGTCTTCTGGGCCCAATTCAAGGTGTTGGTGCTTGCCTACAAATCCCTAAATGGCCTAGGTCCTACCTACTTGCGGGATCACGTTACCCCCACATGTCCTGAATCGGTCCCTGTGGTCATCCAGGAATGTCTTCCTTAAGGTCCCCTGAGTCTTCTGGGGCATCACAATGGAGAGGGCATTCTTGGTGGCCACACCAAGGCTGTGGAACTCCCTCCCAGCGGAGACCTAGTTGGTCACGGACCTTCCCTCTTTTCGATGAAGTTGTAAGACCTGGCTGTTCCACCAGGCGTTTGCCGGGGGAGATGGGTGAAGGGTAGGGGAAGTGGGTTGGGGGGGGCGAGAGGTTTGTTTTCCGTAACCTCCTGCTGTGAATTGTTTTATTTACTTTTAAATATTGTTGTTTGTAAGCTGACTGGAGCTGCTATGTCGGGAGGGGTGGGGTATTAAATTTTTAATAATTAAATAAAATAAACTATCTGGGCCCAGTCTATCTGCGGGACCGCCTCACTCCCCGGGTCCTGGATCGACCTGTGTGGTCAACCGGGGATGCCCTGCTAGAGGTCCCTCATATGCAGCGGGGGGCCACGTTTGATAGGGTGTTCTCGGTGGCAGCACTGGGGCTGTGGAACTCCCTGCTGGCTGAGGCCCATTTGACCCCAGATCGTCCCTCCTTCAGGCATCATCGTAAGATCTGGCTGTTTTGCCAGGCTTTTGGCGGAGAAGATGGGTAGTTGGTGGGGAGCTAAGGTGGGGAAGTCAGTCTGTTTTATGTTTTATGAACTCTTCCATGTTGTTTTTATTGATATCTTTATATTTTTGTATTTTGTTATCTTATTGAAATAGTTATTTTATTGTTCGTTTTTATTGTGAGTCACCCTGAGCTGCCAGAGGCAGGAAGGGGTGGCATAAACATTGCAGAAATAAATACAATAAACAAACAAACGACATCAGCCAGCTCAGTGAATTTGAGGGACACGGTGGTGGCAGTGCTCTGGGGCACTTTGTGGGGCACCACCCAGTAGCCCTGAATGGTAGAGCTGCCCCTGCCAAGGGCTCTTGTCCACTTTGATTGCATGGTCCTCAAACTGGCCACTCATTGAGGTGAATGGGACTTGCATCAGAGCTGAACACCCAGAGAATTACATTGCCCACCTACTTTATGTTACCACACTGCTGTAAACTAGTTTTCATGTAAATAAAAATCAGGCCCTCTATTTTTAAAATGAATGCTTTACATGAATCCTCACCTCCCAGGGTCAAGTTGAATTCACTTGCCTAAAACAACTGTGCTGAAGTGATCAGTTTTCTCTGCCGGCGAGTTTCTGCAGACAGAAATTTCCCAGAAAAACCTGATTGTTACATTCCTTTTCCATGCTTTCCCAGAGAAAAACACTGGAATTCCAGGTTTGTCTGGGAAATTTCCACCTGAAAAAACTAACTGGCAGAGAAAACGAGGGTGCCTGGTTATCAGACAGCAATATCTATTTTGGTGTAGGCCAACGTATGGGCAATCACTTCAGTACCTTCTTTTTAGAGCGTAAGTTTAACTATTACCAGTAAACTGGATCTCCTCAGCCAATTCCCCAACTATTCTGTTGCTTACTAGTAGGAAGCTCCAGGTAGCACAGTACACAAAGATCTTTTCACAGCCTGCAACACCTTGCCTCAGGGTCTTACTATGGACAGGCACCTCTTGCTCCCTAATGAGGCAGGAGAGCCCCCTCTAGCCTGCCCCAGTCTGGGGCTTACACTGCTGATTGGATACAGCCCTAATGCTCAGGGAACAAGAGTGCTACCGGGCTGCATTCCTGCCGGAACTGCGAGCCCAGAGCTGGAACTTGCAATGTTAGGGGTGGGAGGCAGAATGGCAGAATCTTGCCTCCTGCCCTCTTCCTCTGGCTAGCAAATAGGCTTCTATTCCTTCCTAGTGGAGGTGGCATAGATTTGTAAAGCTCTGGCAACAGTGGTAAACTCTACCTCAGAACTTGGGCTTCATCTTTGACACGCACCTCTCTTTTAAACTTTATATTGACTCTGTGGCCAAATCCTGCCGATTCGCTTTCCACAATATTGCCCTCATCCGCCCCTTTCTCTCTATCTCCTCGGCCAAAATCCTTGTTCATGCCATGGTTATCTCTCGTCTCGATTACTGCAACCTCCTCCTTGCTGGCCTCCCTCGCTCTCACATGTCCCCCCTTGTCGCAATCCAAAACTCTGCCGCCAAGGTCATTCACTCTGCCCGTTGCTTCGACCATGTGCAGCCTCTCCTCCTCTCCCTTCACTGGCTCCCCCTTCCTGAACGTATCCTGTTTAAACTCCTGGTTTTCATGTTCAAATCGCTCCACGACCAAGCTCCCCCTTATCTCTCGGACCTAATTTCCCTACGCACTCCTGCACGCGCTCTCCGCTCTTCCTTTGTCCCCTCCCTCGCTCTCCCTCATTTCTCCTGCTCTCCTAACCGCCTTCAACCCTTCTCCCTCACTGCCCCCTATGCCTGCAACTCCCTCCCTGCCCACATCCACCTTGCCTCCTCCCTCCGCTCCTTCAAATCCCTCCTCAAGACCCACCTTTTCCTTGCTGCCTTTCCCAATGCCTGCTAGTCTTTCTCCTTACTCTTGCTGTCTGCCCTCCTCTGCTGACTGCTGCTACCAACCTCTTTGTAACCAAGCCAAGCATACGCACCTGAGACTTCGCATCCGCTTGAATGTTTGTTTGTCTTCTCCCCTGTCTCTTCCACTGTCCCCTCTCCCTGTCTCCCCCCCTTTTTGTCTTTTAGATTGTAAGCCACAGGCAGGGACCACGTCTAATTCTATGCTCTGTACAGCACCATGCCACACGACTGGCGCTATATAAATGTTTATAATAATAATAATAATAATAATAATAACTGCATCTCTAAAAGATTAATACTGGGTATGTTTGTTGAGGACAGGAGAGCAATTAATAGGATACATACATTCGGGGCAGAGGAAGAAGTTAAATTTGTATGTGTGCTGCGCAAGGCAGTTGCATAACATCTAAAATTCTCCACGTTGAAATGAACGAGTTTAAACAGCCACTCTTTTGAAAAATTGCCTCACATTTAATTAACTGGAACCTCACTTTGTATGAAGAACAGAAAATTTTCCTTTCCATCAAACAGCATAAGGCCATTCTGCTGCCATCCTTTCCCAAGAACTAGCAATTGCACCTTGTACTTATTCTTATTGAGTAGCAGACAAGAAGTGCACTTAAGGAAAATTGTCATTGAAAACAACCATCATGTTCAGGATATATTTTTTGAGGAGTGGAACAAAGTGTATATAATTTGATCTATTGGGCACAGTGGTATATTAAAGTTTTTCCTCCCACTCCTGTAGCAGTCGGGTGCTGTGGAACACTGTCTGCTCAGAGACATAAGTCATATAACAATGGGTGATTTCAGATGTCGCGGGCTGCCAGGCCTGCCACGCTGAACCATGCACCGGGATCCATTTCAGATCCCGGTCAGGAATCAGTCCGGCTGTCCTTTAGACCTGCCGGCCTGATTCCTCCTGGGGGTCGGGGAGGGGGCAGGGTTGCATGGCGCGACATGCGGCCACACAACCCCGCCCCACCCGCGCTCCCCCGGCCGGCCGCCCTCCAGGAGATGGGTGGGCACAGCGGCCAATCCGGCCGCTGCGCCCGATCTCGTATTGCAGTCTGGGCCACAATCCAGCCAGGCTGCGGGGTACAGACGTAACCTGCGGCCCGTCCTGGATCGAGGCCAATAGATCATGGTAGGACCCCAATCCTACCATGATTCTGGACCTCTGGCCGGCCGGAGGTCCAGAATCGTGGTCATTGGGATTCCCGCCAGGGATTCACATCTGGCAGGAACCCTAACAGACGAAACGGTGCAAACGGCCACCACAGGGTATTCACTGTGGTTGACCGTGGTATCGTTTCATCTGAAAATACCCAATGTTCCTCTGGTAATAAACTCCTGTTTTCTTACTCATTCCCTGCACAAGGTGAAGCCAGTTTGCCTTCTAGCCCCAGATGGTCAACCACCTTATTTTTTTTTTCTTGAAAACATTTTTTAAAAATGCTGAAGAGCAACATTTATTAAGAAACTATGGAAATAACCTTAGGGTATTTAGATAGTAAATAATACACAGTAGGTTTTCAGAGTTTAAAGACTGATGTTGAAATGTCCAGACAGGGTGAATTTGCAACTATCCCGGCAAAGGAGAAACTACAGATAAATAACTCCTGACTAAGGGTGTTTTGACTCAGAGACACTAGTCTGGACTAGTTTTTATAAACTCCGGTGTGTATTAGTCCGCACTAACAGAGTGCTACCTTTTAGATGGACAAATCTAGTCCAGACTAACTAGCGGTGTGAATTACAAACAATGTTTTGATTCCCTCACTTGATTTACCTAAAGATAGTGAAATCAAAGTGAGTTACAGAGCAATTTTGATCTCTGTTTTTAAGGGAGTCCAACAGTGGGTATTTTCAGTCAAGATGCTACCCTGCATGGCCACCCATGAGCCCCGCATCGGTTGCCCATCTGAAGGTGGAGCAGTCAGATGCGCACTTCCGCAAGCCATGGGGCACCCACTCTCCGCTACTCATGGCCACATGCCAGGAAAAGCAGAGCGCACAGTGCGGGACAAGCTAAGTAGATCCATGGCAATGGTGGTCCCATGGCCCCTGCCTGTATGAATGGCAGCAGCCAGCCATGCCAGCAGACAGGTCCACCACTACCATAAGTAATGGTTTACAACCTTATTTCCTTTGTGGACACCAAAAGATTTTGAATGGAGGCATGGACCCCTTTAGAAGTCTATTGTGTGGGTATAGCTGGAGCTTGTCACTGCCAGCTGATTGGCATTGTGGGAGGGGGAAGCGACCTTTGTAAGTCACAAGTCCTGACTGGGATCGCTGGGAAGCCTGGGTTCCCCAGTGCTCATGCCCAGGACATGACAATTGCAAATGCCAGCCCAGTGTGCTTTCCCCTCCCCCACCACAATGCCTACCAGCTGACAGTGGCTAGGATTTCTGGCAGATGCCCCTCCACAGTTGCTGTTACCAGGGTGACACAGCATTATTTACAAGCTCCTTGCGTGGGAGACGGATTCACTGGGGGATGAGGGGGTAGCACACCGGGCTGGGTTTTGCAAGTGGCAAGATGTGGAGTGCTTGGAAGGAGCTGAACTGACTCCTGAGCTCATGGGCAGGAAGGGGTTAATGTATGATGTGGCTTCTTGTTTCCATGGCTGTGTCATGGTAGGGGGCTGGCTACTGGGTGGGGCTTAGGATGGTGGGTAGTGCGGGGGTGGGGAAGGGAATGGCAGCCCATGTGATGTGTTTCTGGGGCAGGTCCATGGCAGAGGGAGTGCATGGCAGCTGCCTCCATGGTCATGGTAGCCATGCTGGGTGCTTCCGGTTTGTTTCATTCCCCATGCAGTCTACCCCCCACCCCCCCATGCAAGCTCACCAAGTAGCTTCTTAATCAGTTTGCTTTGCCCAATAGCAGTGTATCTACACGGTGGCTGCTTCGTTTGGCCCATGTGACCCCATTTTGACCCCATCTGTGACTCCAGACAGCATCAAAGACATACAAAATGTACCAAGCTATCAACTGGGATTGGGACTCCATCTGCAGATGACATGACTCCATGTGGGGTCACAACACTTCCAATTTGGGAACCTCTGGCGTAGGGGAATGCCTCGATATCCCTGAATGCAATGTTCCGGAAGTAGCATGGAGTATAGGAGGGATTCTCTGCTTTGGGGCTCTCTGGCCATGCCTACTATGATCATAGGTAGTGACAGAAATGAAGTATTGTGATTGAAGCTTACTACAAATTAAGCCTTTGCTATTTGATAGAGTTAGTTCCTTGCAAGCAAACCCTTTGCATCAGAGGGCAGAAAACAAGGGAACATGAAGGAGCAGATGAGGTTGTACGGATTTCACATAACACTCAAAATGTGGATTTGTGCCATTACCCAGATACTCGAGTCAGCAACCACACGGACTGCAACCTTTGCCCAGAATCATGCTTTGATGTACTAAGTAATGTGCTAGCATATGAAACAAAAAAACCCAAGTAGAGAGGGCTGAAACGACAACTCCTGTTTTTGCTCTGCTATTTCATTCCACCATTTTGGAATTGCCCGCGACTTTCCGCAGCTTTTCCGCCAGCATTCCGCTAATCTGGAAACTGTTGGAGCAATCTCAGAAACTGTCGGAACAAACATTGTTAGGCTACTTTGCAGTGCTGATGGAAATTGTGGAAGATTGAAACTGTCGGAACAAACATTGTTCTGCTATTTTTTGCAGCTGGTGGAAGTAGTGGAATGAAAGTAGTGGAACAGCAGAAGTAGCAGAACGAAAGTAGCTGAATTAATGTCTTTACCACACCGTGCTGCTCTTTGTGGAAGAGCTTTTTCTGTTGGAAAAAGCTACTTCAGCGACTTGCCATTTCAGCATCAACACAAAAACAATTGGGCCCTATAATCAGAGAACTGGGGGCTGCACAGAAAATGATGGGGTGGTGACTATCAAAGGCCATAGGGAATCTACAAGAAGGTGAAGGTTGGGTTTTAATGACAGCGGAGGAGATCTGGAACCATGTCACATTGAACAAAGGAGAAGTGGAACTATGTAGTTTTCATTTGGGACTCTGCATTTCAAGGAGGATGTTGTTAAGTTGGAAAGGATTCAGAGGAAGAGCAACAAAGATGCCCAGGGGCCTGGAATAGAAGTCCTATGAGGAAAGGCTGACAGCACTCAGCAGGTTTAGCCTGGAGAAAAGAAGATTAAGGGGGAAGACATCGGCAGTTTTCAAATATCTAAAATAATGCAGTAAAAAGATGGAGAATGTCTGTCCCCCATTAACACTGTGGGGACAGAACAAGAAACAATGGGTTTAAGTAGCAGGAAGGTATGTTCAGGTTAAATATTAGGGGAAACTTCCTATTATAATAGTTCAGCAGAGTGTCAGTGGGGAAGGGGAAACAGCCGCTCTCCGTACCCCAGTTGCTCGCCTTAAGCCCTAGTCCATCCTTCATTCAGCCTGCGAATGGGGGAAGAGTGCCCATCAGGATAGTGTGTGGGTCAAATGTCTGAGACAGATTAGTCTGGACTAGACCCCTATCATCATGGGGCGTCGAGAAGGCGGACAGAGCAAGGCCCACACCTCTCGCCTCGACCGCACGGGGGGGAGGGGGGGAACACGACGTGAGGGAATACCGGGACAGGGCCCAAGGCAGGAGGGTCAGGGAGGAGGAACTTGCTCACGGAGGGAAGGGCAGGGTGGAGGGAGACCAGGAGAGTGGAAACGGGGACTGCAGACAAAACACACTCTTTCTCACACTCACTCCGAGTCCAGTCGTATCAGGGCAGCAGGGAGGTACACAACACTCCAAGAACTTCTGTCAAAATCTCCAATAATTCACGCAATCACTTAGCTTTCAGGCGGTCAGTCTGCGCACATTCACCAGCAATGAGGTTTCCTCACGGCTCGTCTTTTAAAGTGCTGACCCCGCCCCCTGATGGGCCGCCAGCCTTGTGGAGTAACGCACTGCGTGCGGTGCCATCTCTGCAGCTTGGGTGGATGCCCCTCCTGGCTGTTGTGCCGACGGGGCTATCGGAGGGAGCGATGTGGGAGGGGGAGCCTCGTGATTGGCCGGGTGGGGCAGGTCCCTGGGAGTTCATCCTGCCCCTCCGTGCTGCCGGCGGGCCATCAGGGTGCATGTGGTGGGGGGGACCAGTAGGGTGGTGGGGGGCTGCCCCACCACTGCCATCGGAGAACCTGAACGCTGCCCCTGCCCCTGCAGGACCCCACATCCCACCCCACGCAGGCGGCGGTGACTGACACAGAGAATAAGTTCCCTAGAGAAGCTGTGGGAGGAATCCCCTTCCCTGGGGGTTTTACAAGACAAGTCTGGATGGGTATCTCTGCCAGGAATGCTTTAGTACAGAGTATCCTGCCCCAGGGCAGTACAGCGTATCCTGCCTCAGGGAGTTTGGACTAGGTGACCTGTGAGGTCCTTTCCAATTCAACAGTTCTCTGCTTCCATAAGGTTTGTTTTCCTGTCACCACAGGCAGGAGCTCTATGTAATGATACTCGGCTCACAGACAGAATTAGTTCTGGCAGCACATCAAGAGCAGAAGTAGATTTAATAGTCACTAAGGTCAGCAAATGCCCACCACCCCTCCCACTCCTGTCTGGGCCCCACATAGCCTCCATCTGCTCACCCTTTTTAAAAGGGGTCCTGGCCAGCAGTGTAAACATTACAAATATGCAAACTTATGCAATTTGGGGGAGGTTCCATTTTGTTTAACGCCCCCTTTATTTCATTTAATTTCTTAGCTTCCCCCTCCTGCTACAGACGCTCGGGGGCTTACAACATATTAAAACCCTATAAACCTGTATAAACATAACACAATAAATACAAAAAATAGAAAACAGCCATCGCTGTTAGCTTGGTTTCCTAAAGAAAGAAGGGTTATGTGTTAAGTATGTGTGTGTGTGTGTGTGTGTGTGTTCGTTTCCATAATACCATTTGATCCCACAAGCCAATTTTAGCCAAATATGGTAGGAAGGAAGAAGGTTCAAAGGTAAGTAGAGACCCCAAATTTTGAAACCATAATTACACCCAGAGGAAAGATATGGGCCTCTTTTGTAATCATAAAATCCCATAGGTCTACATTGAGCATCATCTCCTGTTTAAGAAACTAGGCTTCATTTATCTGTGTGCTTGATGCAGGCAGCTGCTTCCTTTGCGTTTACTTTTTATATTTATAAGCATAAGCCGACCATTTGGCCCCATGCTGCATGCTTGCTAACCATGCTCCGTCCGCAAAATCTGATCAGGAGAGAAGTCAGAAATACACAGTGAATGTACCTTTTCTCCATAGCAGTTTAAGGTACCATATTTTTATCCAGCTGGAGCAAAAGATCCACTAAAACCTAACTAAGCCAAATCCCTCTCTGTCATCACTATGCCATACAACTGATAATAAAAGAAAGTGTAAAAGACTGTATTTTCCCTTTGCCTGATGGACCTGAAGGGGAAACGATGCCTGTCAAAAAGATGTCTCATATTTCCCTTTATGATTTATTTTTTTTCATAACAGCAAAGGAATGAAAGGAGTGAACAGGCAGCCAGCACAATCTCAGGAACATCTTTTACATTTTTTTTACAAGTGCTCATTTGGGATAAATAGTGGGTATTGCACTCTTGTCTTCAATTTACATTTTATGTAAGGGCCATCAAGAAACTATTTTTTCTATGGAAAATAGCTCACTAGAAAATCTTGGAACAATTTTGAAATCCAGTATTTCATGAAGGAAAACTCTTACTCCAGGCATATGTAAAGCAAACAGAATAAAAGGTGTACAGGAAATGCAGTATTAGTTGTGCTCAGAGATTTTACTTATCAGCTAGTCTGCCAAGTTATGTGTCTCAGGAAATGGGATTAAGGGAACACCCAGACAGTATATAGCACTCTAAAAAGATTACACTAATAATCGGATTACAGAACACATCCCGCACTAGGCAAAGAGTATACACTATGCTGTGCCACCCAATCACATGGGAACAATTTTGTAACAGAATTTTTCTGATACAAATGATAAATTTAAGTATATCAATGCCATAACAAATTACACACCGCATTCTTAAATCCTTGGAGAAAATTTTCCCATTACAGCCTGGCTACTGCAGAAGGAAAAACCCAGCACAGCGGACCTAATCTTTGAAGTGGCCAAGTGTTTTCAGTTTCTAACTAAGACTGTTACGATTTTACTTTATTTATGTCCTTAGTTTGAAAATCAAAACCCTTGCATAGTTTTTCTCCCATCCTCACAATAGCACATTTCACCTGCAGACATGCAAAAGGGACTGACATATTTTGGCTGTTCTATATAATCATCATCATCGTGATAATAATGGGAAATGCTGATAAACATGCCCAGTATGTACAAAATGGATTATGGGTTTGTCACCTCAATCACCCAGGTTTTAGCTGAAAGAAGATTATTATTATTATTATTAAACATTTATAAAGCGCCAGTAACAACCTGGCGCTGTACAGAACATATAATCAGCTGCGGTCCCTACCTGTGGCTTACAATCTAAAAGACAAGGAGGGGGAGACAAGGAGAGGGGACAGTGGGAGAGACATGGGAGAAGACAAACAAACATTCAGGCGGATGCGAAGTCTCAGGCACGTGTACTTGGCTTGGTTACAAGGTGGTCGGTGAAGATGATGGGTAAGTGCTAAATGAAAGTTACTTAACTGTACGCTGAAGTTCTATGACAGGGGAACCCTGTCTGTGGGCCGAGCTGGAAATAATCACCAGACCAGGGAGTGGGGATGCTGGGGTCACCGGATCAGGGTGGTGGGTGGTGGTGTGGCATGCCCTTTTCAAATATTGGTGTTACATTCACTACCCTCTAATCCTCGGGTACAGTGGCAGATTTTAGCAATAGGTTATGAATTATCAACAGTAGGTCTGTGATTTCATATTTGAATTCCTTCAGAACTCTGGAGTGAATACTATCTGGCCCTGGTGACTTGTTACTATTTACTGTGTCAATTTGCTATAGACCCTTTTCCAGAGTCATGTTGATTTGTGACAGTTTTTCCAATTCATCACCTACAAAGAATAGTTCCAGAGTGGGTGGGTATCTCCCCCAACATTCACTGCAGTGAAGACCGAAGTAAAGAATTCATTCATCTTCTCTGCAATGGCCTTATCCTCCCTGTGCACCCTTTTGCCTCCTGCTTGTCTAATCACCCAACTGACTCACGAGTAGGCTTCTTGCTTTAAATGTACTTGAAAATAGAGATGGGCGAACGCGGTTCAGAAGTTCGGAGTTCGGACCGAACTCGAATAGTTCGGTTGACCGAACCGAACGTTCGAACCAAACTCGAATTCAGAAGTTCGGAGTTCGGACCTAACTCGAATAGTTCGGTCAACTGAACTGAACGTTCGAACCGAACTCAAATTCGAACGTTTGGTTCGGATGCGTTTGGTGAGTTCGGAATTGAATTTCCATTGGTTTCAATGGAAACACATTATCGGCTGTAACATTTTTATTTTTTATGCTATGTTGCTGACATTTGGGTTGCCTCTACCTCCAATAGAACGCAGTATGTGTACCAAATTTCAAAACAATTGGATAAAGGAATCCAATTTTAGAAGCAGTTGAATTATTGTATTATGCAATATTCTACATATACATTCTTAGCTGTAACTTCTTTGCCTCGCATCTAATGTAGGTGAAACTTGTTCAGTTTATACCCTTTCCCATATTAACTATCTTTGCCAAATTTCAGAAGGATTGGAAAAAAGGTCTTGGTGGTATAAGCAATTAACATATAAATGTATGTGTGACTATAACATCTTTGTAGTCCAATCAGTGTACATGAAATTTGGCAGGACTATATATTTCACTTTCATGATCATCTCTGCCAAATATCAGAGAGATATTATAAAGGGTCTCAATTTTATATGCCTGTACAACAAATGTAGAGAAGGGGCCTATGCCTGGGATTCTCTTATGTCACTGTGGTATAAGATCGGTTTGTGATGCAAATTGGCCAACAGAAGTGGTTCCCTTTATCAAAATCTCCTGTACATTTGCTGAAATAGCAGGAACGGTATTTGATACATTCCTGTCAAATATCCTGTAAACAGAATGGAATATCAAAATGTAACAGCTGGAAATGTATTTTCAGGTTAATGTCTTATACCCTTGGGACCCTTTATCCACTCTTTTCTAAAATTGGCAGAAATATTAAGCATATGGAGGGATGTAATATGCACAAGTTTCATGAACATTGGATGCAAGATAAAGAAGTTGTAGCCATGAATGTGTATGGAGCTTTTCTTAAAATCACAACATTCAATTGCTTCTGAAATCGGTTTCCATTATCTAATCATTACGAATTTTGGTACACCAAGTGCCCTCCATTAGGGGTACAATCCCCCTAACTTTCATCAAAAAATAATAAGAGACAAAAATGTTATAGCCAGAAATAGGGTTTTCAGTTTTTTCCCTTTATTTCAAAAACCAAATGTCATTTTCAGTTCTCAATTGCACCAAACTAAAGACCGAACCGAGACTGACCGAACTGAATACCGAATCTGAACTCAACATTCGACCCAAACCACCGAACGGCCGAACATTTGAACTGACGAATCAAATGCAGCCGAACCGAACGGACGAAACGAACGCAGCCGAACCGAACGACCGAACCCGAACCGCGATCTGTTCGCCCATCCCTACTTGAAAAAGCTTTTATTATTCCTTTTTGCATCTTTAGCAAGTTGCTCTTCAAATTCCCTCTTGCCCTGCCATATTAATGTTTTACTTCTAATCTGGCAATGCTTAAACTCATTCCTATTTTCCTCAACGGAACTAGCTTTCCATTTTTAAAATAATGCTTTTTTGGCTCTAATAGCCTCCTTCATCTCACCATTTAGCCACACTGGCAGATGTTTGGTCCTCAGGCTACCTTTTTTAAAACTTGTGGAATACATATAATATGGGCCTCCAAGATGGTGTCTTTATGAGTCTCCATGACTGTTGCAGACATTTAATCCTTGCAACTGCTCCTTTTAGTTTCCCTCTAACTAGTTTCCTTATTTTTGCATGGTTCCCCTTTTTAAAGTTAAATGTTACTATGGTAGTTTTTTTTGGTCATTCTCCCTCCTATAAGTATGTTGAATTTGATTATATTATCACTATTGCCAAGCGGCTCCATCACCATTACCCCTTGCACCAGGTTCTGCGTTCCACTTAGGACTACATCCAAATTAACTCCTCTTGTAGGTTTCAGGATCAGTTGCTCCAAGAAACAGCCATTTATGGTATCTAGAAATTTTACCTCCACATCATGCTCCAAGGAGACATTCAGCCATTAAGCCAGTAATTGAAGTCACCCATTATTATTGTATTCCCAACTTTAGTAGCCTGTCTAATCTCCGTTAGAACTAAAGTAAAATCAATAGATTCACTATAGAACACTACTGGAAGTAAATTAGTGCTAAAGTCATACCATCTCCTTGAGAAAGGGGAAACAAATTACAAATGCCAGCTATAACAGAGAAAACTTGTATAAGTACATGGTTATTCCATTGACTTCTATGGAACTATCCACAAACACAAAGCTATGCATGTAGATCCATGGCCTTCCAAAGGTTTTTTTTTTTTTTAAATCAAATAGGATTCAAGGCAAAATCCCATTGCATGACAAGGTTGTATAAACTATTGTAAAAAATAAAGATTATTTTCTAGTGCTCAATAGGGCAGCAAATGGAAACAGAAAAATAACACATGCACAAGTTATTCACAAAATGGTTTCTGACCAAGATTGTAAATTTAACCATCCCAAGTTTGAAAAATGCACTGTATTAATCTGGTATTGGGGTATAATAGACCCCAATTAAGACACAGTTGAATAAATAAATAAATGTGATAGATTTAAAAATGACTCCAGTTTAACATAAACATTTTAAATGTTATTAAGAGTGTGTGATACAGAAATACAACACTACCACACAAAGTTACTTGGAGTTAAAAGTACACACAGTGTTAACAGTGGGTGTTTTCAGGCATTACAAGATCACAGTGAACCACGGTGAATACCCACCTGTGGTCACTGTGCCTCGAACGTCTGTTTGGCGGCTGCCAGATGTTCGCCACGGCCAATACCCACACGGGGTCATTTTCCAGCAAGCTTCCCGGGCTAGCCGTGGGAATGTCCCGGGAAGCGTGGTGAAAGTGATCCCCAGCGGGGACAAAAAAAAAATCACCTCTGGTCGGGCGCCATGGCCCAGGATCACTGGCGGGATCCCGGGCCGTGGTGAATTCGGCCAGACGCTGCGGCCGCATTGGCCACGCCGCCCGCCCGTCTCCCCAAAGGGCGAGGAGTGTGGAGGGGGCGGGGCCGTGCGGCCGCATGTTGCGCCGCACAGCCCTGCCCCCTCCCAGATTCCCTGCCGGGATCCCCCGGCACGTCTGATACAGTATGACGGGGTCATCCCAACGGGGGATGATTTGGTTGTTTTTGGTATGGGGCCAAGTGGCCCCGTAACCTCTGAAGACACCCAGTAACAATGCAGTGGTGGTTGGTGAACTTTTGGCTGGTGGGGCAGGGAGCGTGGCTACCCAAACTTAACATTGCTATTAAAAATAGATTAAAAAGACCACACTCAGAATACTAATAAATAATACTGTATTTATATATCCCCCTCCACCCTCCCAATGACACTCGGAACACTTCAGAAAAACATTAAAACTACAGTAAAATAAAAACCAATCCTTTTTAAACCCAACAAAAACAGTTAAAGGGGCAGGAACAAATATATGAATGGGAACCAGCAGAGCTTGAGCTCAAGGCTAGAAAGGGTTTGCCAAGGGTTTAACACTTGTAAAAAAAAGTGTTCCCAATGCTCTTTTTGTGTAGCAAATAGTTCAATTCTCCTATGACTGAAGTCCGAGATTTTTTTAATCATCTGCTTTTCTATGCTTTCCTCTGACATTGTGTTTCTCACGAAGGTTTTTATTCTCTGCAGAGCGGAGACAGTGATCACTCTGATTCTACAGCTGTAATTGGAGTGGTCACAGCAATTCACAGTAATTTCATTGTTCTGTGAAGTAAACCTATAGAATCTTGTCAGGAGTGTGAGCAGCAATGTGGAAGCATCCTTCACACTATAGAATTCCTGCCTCTTCTGCAAGACAGAAAGCTCTGTCCTCAATCTTTCTTTCTGCAGCATTGCTTGCTCTGGAAAGCTCCAGTTATGCGCTTCAAACAAAGTTCCCTGCAATAATGTTGCACTCACCAAGTGTTTAGTGAATGCAAAGCATTCTTTTGAATGTAAAATTATGATGTTGCAGACTTCCACTGCAGTTTGATCCAAGGTTTCCGTGATTCTGCCTCTCACCAATGTTTAAGGATGACCTAAAACTGGAACAGAGCTACCAGGATGATGAGAGGGATGGAGGACTTACCCTATGAGATGAGGCTGAAGGAGCTTGGCTTATTTAGCCTATCCAAAAGAAGACTGAGGGGAGATGTGATTACATTGTTTAAATATATTAGGGGAGTTAACACAATAGAAGGGGAAGGTTTGTTCAAACTAAACGGGAGTGTGGGTACAAGAACTAATGGATACAAACTGGGTATCAATAAGTTTAGGCTGAGAATTAGAAGTTTTTTAACAATTAGAGCAGAGAACTACTGGAATAATCTTCCAGAGGCTGTAGTGAGAGCAAAGAATCTGAATAGCTTCATGGAGTTGGATAAATTTATGGCATATATCTTGTGAGGAGTTTTTATTATTTGAAGCTATAGGACAAAGTGCTTGTTTTTCGCCCCAGCAATTCATGTTGGGTTCCCCGTTCCCTTTCTTCCTGTAACATCAGAGGGTGTTTTCAGACATGACGAGATCACAGTGAACCACGCTGAATACCCACCTGTGGTCACTGTGCCCTGCACGTCTGTTCGGTGGCCGCCAGATGTTCGCCACGCTGAATACCCACATGGGGTCAATTTCAACCACGCTTCCTGGGCTCCCAGCGCGAAAATCGGCTGAAGCGTGGTGAAAGTGATTCCAGGCGGGCATAAAAAAAAAGTAACGTCTGGTCGGCTATCACGGTCTGGAATCCCCGGCAGGATTCCGGGCCGTGGTGAACTCGGCCAGACGCTGCGGCGGCATTGGCCTTGCCGCCCGCCCGTCTCCCCGGAGGGCGGGCGGCGAGGCAGCGTGGAGGGGGCAGGGCCGTGCGGCCGCACGTTGTGCCACATGGCCCCGCCCCCTCCCTGATTCCCCGCCGGGATCCCCGGCACGTCTGTTTGCCGTGCCTGGGTGATCCCGGTGGGGAATTTCTGGGTTGTTTTGGGGACAGGGCGAAGCCGCCCCGTCACGTCTGAAAACACCCAAAGTTGTCTGTGGCTGGAGGTGGGACTGTCAGGGCATTCTGAGGCCTGGGTACTATATTGTATATCAGGTGTCTTGCTGGTGGGACCTGTGCGCATGCTCGGGGTCTAACTGAGCACCATATTTGGGGTCCAGAAAGAATTTTCCCTCTGGGCAGACTGGCAGTTGACTCTGAGGATTTTTCACATTCCCTTGCAGCATTGGGTGTGGCTCACCTGTTTGGGACATCTGGAGCCTTCTTTTTCTAAATTTATTTCCTGTTATTTCAGTCATTGGTGTGCTCTGGTTGATCCCAGTCTCTACTTGTAGCTATTGGTGGGATTTCTCTGTGCAGATGGTTGGGGTGTGGCAGGTCCTGCAGCGGTGCAGGCGGCTGGACTAGATGACCCTTGAAAGGTCCCTTCCAGCCTACTGACTCTGACTTAAGACTGTTCAGTAGGGATGTGCGAACAGGTTGCGGTTTGGTTTCAGCCATTCAGTTTGGTTCATGCGTTCGGTTCGGGTGTTTGGTTCATTCGCTGAGTTTGGGTTCGGCCGTTTGGTTCGGTCGTGTTTGGTTTGGGTATTCGGAAAAAATATTGCGACAGTGGGTGATTGCGCCAGAAACCAGAAATTTGAGTGTGTGCGGAGCTGTGTGGCAAGAGAGCAGGGGCGTAGCTAGGTTGGAATGAGCCCAGGGACAAGATCTGTACTATGGGGGCCCCCCCCTGCCCAATCACCATAGACTCCCCTGTCCCTCTCCCTCCCCTCAATGTCCTTATTGCATAAAACTGTAAAACGTATTTCTTAAACTAAACGTTATTTATTAAATAAAATTACAGTGTAAAGAAAACATATACTCAGCTACTGTAATGGCTCTTCCTTGTCTTTAGCTCCACAAACATATCAATTATTTTTGAATAACAAAGAAAGAACCAAGCAGGGGTGTGTGGGAAAGAGCTAGAAAGGTGAGCCTGTCTATGCCAGGTCCCTCCTAGAGGGAGTTGAGGGGATTCCAGGTTTAGTAATGAGCTTAATTGAGGTTGAAAATCACAAGACTGGGGGCTCATTCACACGTGCAGCAATTATCTGGATTTTAAAAACTGTTAAGAATGCCAGTTGCGTTCACATGCGTGCCATACCGTTGTTTCCTACAGTGAAATAACACATTCAGACCTTCTTGGAGTGTGAGGAGCCACTCGAAGAAGAACAAGGTTGCTACCTTATAAACAAGGTTCTTCGAGATGGTTCCGAACAATCTCACAACATCCACCCTTCCAGCCCCGCATGAATTTTTTTTCTTATATTCCTAGAAAGGGTTGGAAGGAACTGTCATTCTGAGGGGGTGAATCCGTGCTTTTTGTACTAGAGGAGCTCGAGACCATCATGTGGTCTGTTATTTGAATAGGGTGAGCATGCACAACCCAGTTGTGAGAATGTTAGGTGCCATCTCGAAGAACCTTCTTTACAAGGTAACAACCTTTTGCTGCTGGGAGCACCGGGTTTTGGAGGGTAAGGCTGCAAGCACTCGGTTTTTGGGGGGGGTGGGAACAGGCTGGGGGCAGGGGAGCCAGGGAGGGAAGGAAAGTGGTGGAAATGTTCTGGAACCCAAGGTGGGGATGCAAGGGAGCCAGGGAGGGAGGGAAAGCACTGGGATCTGGGGTGGGGTGCAGGGGAGCCAGGGAAGGAGGAAACGTGCTGGGATCCAGGGTGGGGGTGAAGGGGAGCCAGCGAGGGAGTGAAAATGCTGGGATCCGGGGTATGGGTGCATGGGAGCCAGGGAGGGAAAGTATTGGGAGCCAGGGTGGGGGTGGAAGGAAGGAGCCAGCAAGGGAGGGAAAGTGGTGAGATCCAGGGTGGGGGTGGAGGGGAGTCAGGGAGGGAGGAAAAGTTCTGGAACCCAAGGCACTGGATTGGGGGGGGGGGGAGATCACCCTGCAGTGCCGCTGTGATTCCCTTCTCCAGCCCCATTGTGGGGTCCGAGCATGACCTGCTTCTCCCTCCCAGCCCAACCCTGGGTCTCAGTGCTCTCCTCTGCCCAGGCTCAGTCAGGGCTGTCCTTTCCTCTCCTCACAGCTCAGGCTCTCCCCTGCACCCCAGCGCAGCCCTGGGACCTGGCGTTCTCCCCGCCCTCACGGCTCCCTCCCACACACACAGCTCGGCTGTTGGTTCCCTCCTGGGCGCTGCCAGCACGCTCCACTCTCCAGCCCCATCCTGGGTCCATTCTCTTCCCTTCCCCGCTCTGTGCACTCCCCCCAGCAATCTCCCCCCCTGCTAGCGTGCTGCCCATGCCCGAGCTTTGCAACCCGGACTCGGGAGCTGTGAGCTTCACTGGTGCTTTGCACCCGCTCCCGAGAGCATGGGCTTGGTCTGGATCATGAGTTGCAGTCCTCAGCTCCCTCCTGGCCAGGTCCCCAAAACTCACACAGTTACCGCTGCGCTGCCACTGGATCCTCCTGGCCACCCTGCTCGCTCCCTCCATCTGTCGCCACCCCAACTCCGAGTGCAGCACAATGAAGCTGCCCCGGGGGCCGGTACTTGCAGCCTCCAGGCTTCCCTCACCTGCCCCTTCAGCCCCCCTATGGAGCAAGCCAGCGAGCTCTCCACACAGCAGAAACCCGGAAGTAACTCCGGGTCTCTGCCATGTGGAGGGCTTGCATGCTTGACCTGCTCCCCATAGCCATGTATGACTATGGGGGGTGGGTTAATCGTGATGTCATCCCATGGCTGACCAATGGGGGGTGATGTCCCCATGGGTGGGCCCGGAGGGGAGGGGCTGAGCACAGACAGCAGGGGGACCCAGGTGGAGCTGCAGAGCCACAACTTGTGGGGGGAACCTCAGATGAGACAGGCGGCCGGCTTAGCTACCATAGGGATGGGGCGATGGGCCCCCCAGTCATGGTGGGCCCCAGGACAAATGTCCTGGCTGTCCCTATGGTAGCTACGCCCACGCGAGACAGTGTGTGTTTAGCTGGGTGGCTGTTCGGTTCGTGCGTTTTGGCTGTTTGTGTTTGGTTTGGCTGTGTTGTTTGGCTGGTTGGTGAGTGTTGGTGTGTGGTGGGTGACTGACTGCGTGTTTTGGTTGGCTGCATGTTTGTTTGTTTTTTAAAAATAATGTTGTGCTGATGCCATGGCTGGGGGCCAATGCGGTGCTCTCAGAGGGGGAGGAGGAAGAGGTCGCTCCCCCTGGACCTTTGGTGGTGGTGGCCAGCTCCTCAGATGAGGAGCAAGCGGCAGGCACAGGAGGTGCTGCCAGGTTTGTAAATTTCTTTTTTTACTTTGAGGACAAGAAAGGCTCTATTCGTTAGAGCAAGCTCACTGCTGTGCGGGTGGGTGCATGGGTGATAGGCATCAGTCAGACACAAACAGTGGGCATTAGCGGGTAGCAGCGGATGTCTGCCACAGAGAGAGAGGGTACTGTAGTGTGGGGGGCTCTTCCAGCAGTCAGGTATGAGCATGAGCAGCACCCCCACCCAAACATGTGCCAGGCTAGCAAGTAGAGGTGGGACCCCGGGCCCATTACCGGTTACCGGATTTACCGGTTACCGGTTCCCCAAAAAACGGATTCCCGGATTAAATCCGGTATACCGGTACCGGATTTATTTCATTGATTTCAATGGGGCGCTGTGTCCCCATTGAAATCAATGAAGTAAATTAATTCCCTCCCCCTCCCCCTCCCAGGCTGCA
>QEPC01001091.1:1116395-1138298 GCA_003113815.1 Sphenodon punctatus
GCAGAGAGAGATTGGCCACCCAGTCCACCCACTTGTGGAGACAGAATGCAGGCAGGGCTTGACAGACCATTGGTCTGACACAGTATGGCACTTCTTATGTTCCTATCTTTTTATGTTCTTTAGATCTGTGGCAAAAGAATCAGGAGGCAGAGAGAGGGGACCACATCGGGGCTGATTGCCCATACTGAAAAGCTCCATGGCCTAATGGTGAGGTGGCAGGAGGACTCTGACGTAGCTGTGGCGCCTCAGTCTCAGCACCAGAAGAAGGGGGGGAAGGCAACCTGGAAGCATCGGCATGTAAGTCCTTCCCCCTCCTTCAGCCCTGATGTGGAGTCCCCTGGGTCCCAGGAGTCTGCTGCGGCCAAGGCCTTTTGGGCCGAAGTTGAGAGACCTGGCCGCCAAATGATGACGGGCGTACGCTGCCTGGAGAACCGCCTGGTGGAACAGTTCCAGGCACTCGAGTTGGAGAAAAAGAAGGTGGAGGTGTATGCCCAGTACGTCTCCGCCGAGATGGAATGCCTGGAACTGTACCACCAGGCGGTCTCCAGGTGGCATCAGAACGTGGAAGGGGCCGTGGAGTTTGCCGTCTCCCATGGCTACGAGATTGAAGAGGACCGGGTGGCAGCCCCTCAGTCCTCTGCTGGGCCCCAATGCCTTCTGCCTTTCCCCAAAGTTCTGGGGGACAGGCCCAGAGACAAATACTTTCCTTATAAGTTTCCTTTTAAAGTATGGTTTTGGTTTCATAATGTTGTTGTTTTGTTGTTATTGTTGTTTAAATAGTTTAAATAAAAGTTGTTATATTTGTTGTTACGTGCATCATTTGACCTGTCCAGACTTTTATCCCTCTGTGCTGAAGTTCTGGAAGGCAGGTGGCAGAATCTCATACAGCTTGTCGATTCCTACCAGCAGCATCTGGCTGGTTTCACATGTAGCGTAGTTAAGGTATGGGGTGTGGTGATGTGCTCAGGCTACTGCTGCTGCCACTCCCCTGGCACGGCCCCTTCCGCCTCTGGCACGTGCCCCATTGGCTCCCCTATGGGCAGAAGACCGGCCTCTCCTTCCCTTCTCCATTTCTCCCTCCAAAATAATGTTTTTATATATTTGTTTAAAAAAATTAATTTAAATTTTTAATCTAATATATATATCTATATATCTACACTAAATCTAACTGCTATAACTATTCTAAATGCTATCAACTAAATGGATTATCTATCTTATAAGTACAAAGGCCTACTCCTACAAACACTAAAAAAATCTCTAAACTATCTCTCTCTCAGCTAACTCCTACAACTCTACTATCTCTAATCTAATCTCTCTCTCTCTCTCTCTCTCTCTCTCTCTCTCTCTTTATCTATCTATATGCGATGGGGGGGACACAAAGAACACAGAGAAGGGTACAAAACTGAAATGAAACCTAAGTCAATCTAATGCTACTCAAAATTATTAAAACCGGGGAAGGAAGGGAATCAGGGATGGAATATAGAGAGAGGGNAGAGGGAAAGGATTCAATGGAGGGGGGAGGGAGGAAGGAAGATTGAACACAGGGAACACAGGGAGGGGTAAAAACAAAAAATAACACCTAAATCTATCTAATATAATCTAAATAAAATGATAATATGGAGGTAAATGGGTTGGATGGGTGAAATAGGAGGAGGATGGCAATGGATTAGGAATAGGAAGGAACAAAAACTGCTGGGAGAGGAAGCTTTCTGAAACGCCTGCTGTCAGGAACAGTGACTAGCTCAGAAGGTGTTGGGAAGGGGGGAGGCCAATGAGTTTTGTTTCTTGCTGCGCCCGCCTCACCACAAGCCCCATTGGCTCCATGCAGCCTAGCCCGTGCCCAATCACAGACTGCGAAGCCAGTGGACTGAGGTGAAAAGGGATGGTGATTGCGCAGGCTGGCTGCTACTCCAAGCCTCTCCACCCTTGGTGCCTGGAAGTCTGCTCCTCAGCTGACTCCCCCTCCCTGTCACGTTTTGTCTTCCTGTGACACGTTTTTGCAACCCGAACTCACCCGAATGCGATCCGAACTGACCGAACTGTTCGGTCGTTTCGGCGTTCGGAATAGAGTTCAGTTTGGTCAGTTCGGGTTTGGGTTCAGTCGTCCAAACAGGCTGAGTTCGGGCCAAACTCTGAACCGCGTTCGCCCATCCCTACTGTTCAGGTAACTCATAGCACAGGTCTTTAATGGAGTCTCTCACTCTATTGATGCTTCTAATAAAGTCCAACGTAGATCTCTGAATTGCTACCAAGTCAATGGCTCTTTTCTGGAGTTCACTGAAGAGGATATCCATGTGAGGCATTATTTTATGGAATAAACACAAGAAATAGAGGAGCTCCCCATTTTCTTCCAGCATCTGAAGAAATTCCTTGGCCTCACAAATAGTGCTGGTATCAAAATTCCAAGATCTTATTTGCTGAGAACATTCAATGAGAGCCCCAAAATATCAATGCAGAGAGCTCCAAGTGAGGGGCCAGGCCAAAACATGAACCGAGCAATAAAACCAGGGATAGTGGGGGCTCAAGGAGGACTACCTACTAAAAATATCCAACCACAGATTGGTTTTACATGAACTTGAGAAATAGAGCAAACACCAGCAAGCCACCCTACTGGCACACTGAGCAAGGATTAAAATCCATGAAAACCATACATGATTTCTCCCCCTAAACCACTGGGATTAAAACCACCACCCAACCCACAAAAAATGGAATTAAAAGAAGCCCTTCTCTTAGGCCATTCTTAAATGGACGCTATGCACGGGGGGTAGGGGGTAGGTCTGTGTGCACCCAGTGGAGCACGCACACACTTCCAGTGGGCTGGGGAGGGTTTAGACAGCAGCAGATAGGTGTGTGCTCAGCGTGTGCCCCCATCCACTCGCCGGCCACCAATGCTCCCACATGGAGCAACTCGGGTTTTTTTTGGCTGCTTCATGTGTGGAGATGGGTGGAGGTGTGTGGGTTGCAGGAGCATGGGCCCATCCACTGCCACTTTTACATGGGTGGTACCACACGTATCTGCATCATGGATGTGCCTGGTACTGTCTCATTTAAAAATGGCCTTACATGGCTTGATGAGACCTCAGCTCCAGTCTCCCTCAACCACCAGAAAGGGGGAATGTGCAGCCTGCTGGTTTGTTTTTCAATGAGCTCTCGCTCCCCTCGCCTCCTCAATACCCACCCCTAACCTTTTTTCTGGCCCTGATTGGGCAGGGCGATGGTGCCATTACCCAAAAATTGATTTTATTTGCTGAATTCCTTCATAGGAATCCATTGGCAAATTCCTCTGTGCCCATCACCAAACATAAATGAGCATGTACGAGAGGGCAAAAATCGGGGCAAAAATACCATCACCCTCTTGCACATGCACAGAGTTCGCCTCTCCCTCCAGCCCCCCCTTGCTAGGGCCCCACTCACCTAAGCTACGCAGCTGCACCTCATTGCTCTCCTTCAGAGTCTCGTTTCGCCTGTGCTGGTGTGCTGCCCTCGTGTGCGGCGCACCCTACGCAGGCACTATGGCTGCCAGAGTGAGGTATGCACAGGCGGCAGCCAGCAACAAGCATCTGGGGCCTGGGGATAATGGGGAAGTCTGCTGCTGCTGCGCTGTGCATATGCATGAAGGCGCGCAGACTGGGGAACATAACAGGATGTCACGATGCAAACACGTGGCATAACGTCATCACAGCAAGAGGAGTTTCCAGTCGCAGAGGAGGTAAGGAGGCACCTGCAGGGGTGAGGGCTCCTCTGTTGCGCAAGCGCAGCACAGGGAGGAAATGAATAAATGTCAGCACGGCCAGCGCTGCTGCCGGGCCCAAGCGTTTTGAGGTTTGAGTGGCGCTATGGTTGCACCGCACGCCTGCAGCCACGCTGGATGAATGCAGCAGGCGGCGCAGCAACACCCAGGGTGTTTGCGAGGCATCACCCATCAGCTCTGAATATAGGCTGCCACTGCAACAATGGCATGGGGTTTGAATTGACCCCACATTTTCCCATCGTAAATAATAGCCCTTTTTACACGAGAGACACCCACGCAGGTCCACTGCATGGGCACGCGTGGGTGTCTCTCGTGTGAATGCCGTGGCAAGGGATGATGAAAAGAACAGTATTGAAGGTTCCCACAATGAAAGTGTTAACTGCTGTGTACACATAAAACAAACGGACAGTTTTCACCTAGAGGCATAATTCACCTCATGTCCTTCTAGTGATTTTTTTTTTTTTTACATGCAGAAAATGACATTTATGAAAACAGACAAAATGCTAAATTGTTGTCTTTATCCTACTTTGAGAACACGTAATGGAAAGACCAGGTTCTGGTTTAAGCATTAAATAAATAAATAAATACTGGTGAATATGACCCCAGTGCCCTCGGTGTGTAGTGCTTTAGTTTTCCCATTCATTACAATTGGGGCCAAACTTACCCAAAATACTGTTTTAGTGAAATACTTGCATTTTTTATTATTATTTTTGTACGGGGCCAGATTGGCCGCAAAATCCTTGGGAGAGTTAAATGGTATCTACTGAAGAATTGCAAATCAGGGATATGTTCTCAATTATTCCAGAAGTGCGCATCCTCATACCATATAAAGGAGTAAGATGAACAACCTTTCCAAAACATCTAGCTTTGTTTTTCTTTGCTTGTGTTTGTTTCTTATTTTATCCTTTCATCCATGTTTTAAAAAAAAACTTTCCATAAACATGGAGAGTATCTTAATAAAGACAGATTAAGAATAACTACATAAATTTCAGCATTCAAATGTCAAAAATAAAGGATTAAAAACCAATACAAACTTTTAGTTGTTAAACTCAAATATGTAGAAATGGGGAAGGAAGGTGGCAGTTACACTTTGATGCACAATCTGGTATTTCCCATTAGGGATAAAGAACAACTAATGTTCTCGCTTCTTCCTACCCCTTGTATACTAGCAAGTGGAACTAGCATTGCATGAAGATTGGTCAACAGAGTACTGGATGCAAGAGACTCGAATTCAATTCAAATGTGAGCTGAAACTTGCTTTTGTACATTCAATCTGGATGCTGATTTACTTCAATGAATGTCTTAGACCACTTTCTCACAGGGCAATATGCACAGCATTTGGCTCCAGGAAAAACTCCAGGAGGTGAATACTGTGCAGCTTCTGTCTCGTGGGAAAACAAAGCTGTGTGGCTTTGCCCCTGATCTGTATCCTCCGCATGATCAGAGGCAAAGCCACATGGTTTTGTTTTCCCACAAGACAGAAGTTGTGCAGCATTTGCCTTCTGGAGTTTTTCCTGGTGCCAAATGCTGCACATATTGCCCCGCAAGAAAGTGGTCCAAGTTTGAGTTCATGACCTCTGAGAAATTCGCCAAATTTGTTACTTCATCACTTAATTCATTCACTTTAGTGTTTTTCTGTTTAACACTTCGGCTGATCATGTGACATGCGCTAACTAATCAACCAGTTACAAGTTTGCAAAAAACTCACTGAACAGCAAAGTGAAAAAAACAACAGACAAATGAACAACAGCCACTCCCACTAACTTTGAAAATTGAACTTTTGTAATCTAGAAAACAAATCTGCTTCAGATCTGAAAATGTGAATGTAGTGAATCTGAAATGATAGAATCATAGAATGTCAGAATTGGAAGGGGCCTCAGGGTTACCTAGTCCAGCCTTCTACTTGGGTGCAAGATGACTACGACCTCCCTGGGCAACTTGCTCTATTGCCACTGTTGGGGAAAAATATCCCCAAAGTAAAGAATTTGGAATAAACTGATTCTTGGATCCAACGTAGTCTCCACTCTTTACTTTGGGAATATTTTTCCCCAACACCACACAGCTCTGTTAGGAAATTTTCCCTAACGTTTTACCAAGCTCTATCTTCCTATAATTTGAGTCCTGCCCTCCGTGGCAATGGAAAACAATTCCTTGACATCGTCTTTGTGGCAGCCCTTTAGATATCTGAACACTGCAGTCAAGTCTCCCCTTAATCTTCTCTTTGCTAGACTAAGTGTACACCCAGTTCCTTTAGTCTTTCCTCATTAGACTTGCCTTTAATATCCTTGATCATCTTTGTTGCCTTCTTCTGAATCTGTTCCAAAGTTATCAATTTACTTCTTGAAATGAAGTGCCCCAAACTGGACACAATACTCCAGGTGAGGTTTGACCAATGCTAAATAGAGTGGAATTACTGCCTCCACTGACTGGAAACAATTCTTCTGTTAATACAGCCTGCAGCTGCATTAGCCTTTTTTGCAGCCACATCATGTTGCTGACTCATGATCAGTTTGTGGTCAACGCAACCACAATCCCTAGATTCTTTTTACATGTGCTGCTGCCAGGCCAGGCCAGATATCCCCCCTTTTATGCTTGCGCATTTGGTTTTTCTTCCCTAGATGCTGAACTTTACATGTCTTTCAGTTGAATTTCATTTCATTCATTTCAGTCCAGATTGCCAATGTATCAAGTTAAAAAAATAAAAATAGGTTGAAATTATTAACTTTGAATATTCACTTCAGCCCTAGTTTCCAACTCAGCCGACAGAATTCTTGTGTAACTTTGGGCAAGCAACTTACTCTGTGCAGAGCGTCGTTGTACATGTAAAATGGAAATAATGCTTTCTATTTCATAGAGGTTGTCAGGATAAAAATTCAATAATAATGGTTACTAGATAGTAACATACAACCACGATAAAGTGCCTATAAAGGTAAGGGGGGATAAACATACCCTCCTACAAGAGTTCACCCCAAATTAGTGAAACGACAAATTGTGGCAAGTGCTGTTTCCATTGGAAACAGGTAATTCACCTTCATTCACACTATGTGGAGACTTACTGGCTTTTCCACTGTTTTCACCAATTTTTTATTTTTTAATTTTTTAATGAGTTGAACAGAGCTTCTACAGGGCTGATCCAAGCCTCATGTACACCCCGTGCGCACCCGCAGGGGCTCTGGAGAGACAAAGGTGGTGGCTAAGTGCCAGGGCAGTGCTGTAAATTGCTGTAAAAGTGCTGTAAAACTGTCATAAAAGTCCCGAAAATTCCAGAAAGTGATGAAATTGCCAGAAAGTGACAAAATTGACAAGAGATGATGAAAAATCACAGGCACAGATATCAACAATGGTGGAAGCATCAAATCACTGGACCCGAAGAAGTACCGAAGAACACTCGCAAGCACTCGCAAAAGGTTGGTATTTTCCTGCGGAACAGAAACACTTGCTCTTCCCTCAGCCCTAAGAGCAATCTGTTTATGTACCTATGGGCATATAGGCACAACTACTTCAGCTGGTGCCTCTACATAGCCAGCTCTTGTGTGTCCAACTGTCCATGGATGATAAAACCACAATCTTGTTCATAATGTTGTATCCTTTAAGAACAAGTCACCTCTGTTTGCTCAGGAAAGAAAACAAGACAGCCAAAACACCAATCTGTATGAATTCTGGTTCAGGAGAGCTTTTTGCACACAGAATCTCACTTGCATCTGCCTGCACAGAAGTAGATGAAGTCTTTTGTTGAAAAACAACACTTTTATCACCTGGAAAATGAAATCCTAGTCTTTACTGCACTTAGGAAGCAAAAGCAGCCACAATAGTTCAACAGTTGTCTGATATTAATGGACCATTAACCATCATCGATAAAGGATCAGGATGTTTATATGCAATGAGAAACGTTTTCTCAACAGTACACAAAGGGAATTCAAGTTTCATTTCCAAAAGTCACTCCAATAAATCAAAAATACCCTTCAGTGCTCCACCCTTTCTGAAGCCTTAAGTTCTGACTAGTGCCATTACCATTTTTAAGAAAATTGTCCATATGTTGTTCACCTTCTTTGTTAAGTGATGCATTTTCCTGAGTCACATTTAGATTTCCATGACCATTTATGTCCTTGTTGGACCGTGCAAACGTTCTTTTGTCTGGGTCACAGGTTGTTTTTTTTTAACATTTTCTCTCCATTCTGTTTCTAGTTTCAATTGAGCTACCTAAATGTGCTATGGAGGTGAAAACAGATCCAGCGAGACCACTGCAATCCCAGCACACGCAACTACACTGCCCGAGGGAAAGTGAACAGCTGTTATAGGTGACCTTTTCCCTGAAATGTCCCTCTTTTACCCATACCAGAGCCAGACTGAAAAGAGCCTTTTCTGAGAGGTATCATCTTTTACGGGGGAGGCTCAGCACAGCAATGCAAGAGGGGTGAAAAAGGCAAGAAAAGGACGAATTAGCAGCAGCCCAGGAAAGACCTGAAGTCAGAAAGACTGATCAGTCAGAAGCAAGCGAACAGTCTCCCAGAACAGCAGCTCTCCCGTCGCAGCAGGTTTCCACGTGCCCTTTAATTATTTCTCCCTTGGGCTTTTTCTTTTTCCCCCTGGTTATATAAAAATGGAAGAAACACTGTCCACTGATCTCTCTCTCTTGCAGTACTCTAGTTTAATACTGTGCTTTCTGTATACAATGTAAATCCTAAACACAGAGAAAAGTGCGGTTTATACTATGACTAATTCATTTTTAAAAAAATGTTAAAAAGCACTGAAAGGCACACCTAGAACTCAAGGCCTAAACAAAGAGTCCCTCTCTTACCTTGCTTGTGTCATCCCTTGTCACTGTCAGACACTGATCCTTTTGTCCTACCTGTCTGAGTAAATACAGTTGCTGTATTGGTCCCAAATAAGAGAGAGATGAGAGACAATGTCATTAAGATGATGCTTGTTATTTGACCAACTTCTGCTGGCAAGTCTGTACAAGCTTTCCAGCTTCGCAGAGCACTTGTACAAGTAAGAATGAAAAGGTTAGAGCTCAACCTGAGCAAACTACAAAGAGGCTAGGTTTGATTGTATAGTGATCAATTAACACACGGAACAGTTGTAAGACAATAGGGGGTATGCAGACAAGTTACTGCTGTGAGCCATAGTAACAATGTGGGTGAAGATTTGTTTCTCGCAAGAACCTCAAATCCTTATGGAGATCTCAGAAGGATCTTGATGACGGTGTGAGATCACAATGAGAATCTCATCTAAACAGAGAAAAAAGCAACTACGCATGCGCAAAATGGCTGGCAGCTGTTCTACACACGTGCAACCCTCTCCCAAAATGCGGCCATCCTGATTGCCACCATTTTGGAAAAGGCACATGTGCATTGCCGGTTTTCTCGTGAGATAAGAACATAGGTGCCATCACAAGAATACCAGAGAGAGAAATATATGAGAGAGAGACACACGCAAGACTCGGGATGATATGCGGCACACGGTTATGGGGCTCCAGTAAGCACATCAAGAAAAAAAACTCAAATGAGAAAGTGTCAAGAACGGGAGGAGGGGGGGAAGGTTCTCGATTCTCAAGCCTTGTGAAAAATGAGCGAGAACTGGGATTCTCAGTGAGAAACAAAAGAAAGTCGAGGTCCAGTTTCAGCCCAAATTATGATGATAGCAAATGAACTTACATAGAAAAATAATTATGGGTAACACCACCCTATTGCCCATGGCAGAACACTTCTCCCAAAATAAAGTCCCCATTTCTGACTTCTTGGTACTTGTCGTGTTCCCTTTTGCTACACCTTTACTGATGGATCTGTCAACAAAAATTCACCGCTCCATTTGGTACCATAGCAATGGATGAATGACGAGAGACTAGCTTCAGACCTCACTACAACAGTTTCCAGACCATTGCCTCTTTATCTTATATTAATCTTAATTAATTAATTAATTAATTAATTCCAGTTTTTACAGGGCGACTTACAAAATATAAAAACATGGGAAACAGTTTTAAAAAATCCCCTAGCCCCCACCACCAACCTTTTCCCCAACCCCTTCCACCTACCTCTATTCCTGCCTGCCAAATGCCTGGACAAACAAGAAAGTCTTACATGTCTTCTGGAAGACAAGCAGGCTCCGGCTTAGGTAACTCTACAAGGGGATGGAGTTCCATAAGCGGGGGCAGCCACTGAGGATACCTCTCTGCATGCCCTTGTGGAAACTTCACGGGCAGATGATAGCTGTGAGAGCTCCTGGCTGACCTCAGAGGCCACGACGTAACATAACGGAAGACGGTCTTTCAGATACTGGGGCCCAAGCCTTAAGATGCTTATGTGCAAATTGATCTCTGTGCTAATCGTATCTAGCTGCTTTGTATTTAGCTTAGTTTCAGCTCCAGACTTCTCATTCTTGTCTGAAGAAGACCGCTGTGTAGCTCAAAAGCTTTCACACAGTTTTCAACAAATGTTGGTTCTTAGCATCTTAACTACTGTATCTTTGATGGCTCTGGTCAGTTATGAGCTGACATTTATCCAATTTCTGGACAGGTAAAAATGTACATGAATTTGTGTCAGTTCTTAATTCTCCAGACCCGCACGCTTTCACTCACACCTAGGGGATGAATGGACCAGATTCAGTCCTTACTGTATCTTCAAATGACAATGGACTATGAATATAAACCTTGGACTCACGCTGCCTCAAAATCTATAATCAATTGAAGGTCCTTCCAGTGGGCTCAATCCCAAACCCTTGTGCATGTGCCTTATGCACTTGCACACAGGCCATAGTCTCCCCTGCACAGGTGTGCATGTGTAACCCATGTGCTTTGAGAGTGTCTCTTTAAGAGAACAAGCGAAGGCCTGCTAGACAAGGGTGGGGCAGTTGTGATTCAGTCCAGGATGTTGCACATGCTCAGTGAGTAGCAGTTTTGGAATGTTCTAGTGTCTTCCTGAATGCTAATGTGAAGGGTTACAGGCAGCCATTTTTGTTAATGCTGCCATTAGGAGCAATTAGGCCGATACAAATCAGATTTGAAGGGAGAGGAGTTGCTGTGAAAAGGTCCAGACTGCTGCCTTCTTGGTCTTTCTGCTAGGCCCTGAACAATTTAATTTAGGGTTTCTTGTGGGCTTCTTCTATAGAAGCAAAAGGACAAGAGTGAGCAGCTGCCAGGATCTTCAATCAACATCAAATAGTAGATGAATCGAAAGTCTGCATGTCCTGTGGATCTGCATTTAATTGTATGGACATTTGATTCTCCTTATACTATGCATTTATTCTTGAAACATTTATGGTGAATGTAAGGGCTGAGCCCCCTTGACACCCACCGTCTATGGGTGAAACCCAGTGGAGCCAGCAATGATGGGTGTGGACAGGACCAGACCCAGTTCCTCCTTTTGATCTTGAAGGAGATGGCTCAGGGATCTTGTCATGATGACATGGCCCCCTCAGTATGAAAGGTCTGGGACAAGTGCTCTCTTTGTCCTCTGAATAATGGCCTTGAAATGGAATTTATTTATTTATTTATCAATTTTAATACCCTGCCCCTCCTGCCATAGGCAGCTTGGGGTGGCTTACAAGAATTAAAACATATATAAAATTCACATAGGGCCCTGCAGACAACAAAAACAACACTATAAAACTGTAAAAGGGGAGCAACACCTCCCCCATAATTAAAGTCTCACATATAAATAAAAAACACCCACCCCATCCCCCTAAACAACCCACCCTCCACCCTCACCCTCGCCAAAGGCCTGGCAGAACAGCTAGGTCTTACATTGGCGCCGAAACAAAGGAAGATCCGGGGCCAGCCGGGTGTCCACCGGGAGGGAATTCCACAGCCATGGAGTGGACAGCGAGAATGCCATCTCCATAGTAGCCTCCCTAAATACTTGGGGGACCTTGAGAATGTCACTCCCGGATGATCGCAGGGGTCGGTCAAGGGCACAATGAGGTGGTCCCGCAGATAGGTAGGACTCAAGCCGTGTAGGGCTTTATAGGTAAGAACCAGCACCTTGACTCGGGCCCGCAAGACTATAGGCAGCCAGTACAGAGAACGGAGCACTGGTATAACATGCTCCTGGCCCATAAGAAGCACATTATAATGTCCCCGTAAGAAGGCGGGCTGCCGCATTCTGCGCCAACTGCAGTCTCTGAATCATCACCATGGGCAGCCTCACGTAAAGCGCATTAGAATAGTCCAGTCTTGAGGTAATGAAAGCATGAATTATCGTGGCCAGATCAGAGTCTGAAATATATGGCCAAAGCCAATGCGTTAGCTGTAATTGGCAAAAAGCGCTCCTCGCCACAGCCCCAACCTGAGCATCTAGGTGGAGCTGCGAGTCGAGGAGCACTCCCAGACTCTTGACCTGAGGTACCAATGGGGGGTGAACTCCATCAATGATGGGGGACACCACATCCATTGCCTTCCCCACTAACATCACCTCTGTCTTCAGTCGACTCGCCCTCATCCAGTCTCCCACAGCCGCCAGACATCATGTAAGCACCTGGACTGCAGGGCCCAGATCCGATGAAAAGGACAGCGAGAGAGTTGCGTGTCATCAGCATATTTATGGCACCGAACTCCAGTACTCCAGATGATCTCACCCAACGGCTGCATATACATGTTGAACAGGAGAGGGAAAAGAAAAGAACCCTGCGGAACGCCACACAAGAGGTTCCAGGGAGATGAAAAATGTTCCCCAAGCACCACCTACTGGGTTCTCCCTGAGAGGAACGAATGGAACCATTCAAAAACTAATCCCTGCTTGGTCCCGCAGATGCATCACCAACAACTCGTGGTTAACGGTATAAAAAGCAGCCGATAGATCTAACAAAATCAACAGGGTCGAACAACCCTGGTCTAACTCCCAGCGAAGGTCATCAACCAGAGCCACCAACGCAGTCTCAGTACCGTAGCCCAGATGAAAGCCGGACTGCTAGGGATCCAGAAAACTGAGTAAGTCCAGATGCCCCTGAAGCTGCCGAGACACTACCCATTCAATAACCTTCCCTAAAAAGAGAAGGTTAGAGACAGGGCAATAACTGGCAAGGGTGTCAATGTCCAAAGATGGCTTTTTGAACAGGGGCCAAACCACCACATCTTTGAGGCAGTCCAGCCCCCTGCCCTCCCGAAGGGAGGCATTGACCACCCTGGCCAGCAACAGCCCCTGTGTCTCCCAGCAGGCCTTAACTAGCCAGGACGGGCTTGGATCTAATTCACAAAAGGTGGCTCTAACTGTCCCAAGGGCATCCTCCTCATCAGCAAGCGAAATCTGCTGAAATTGATCCCAAGAAATTGGACAGGGGTGTGTGTGTCCCAATTGTAATCAGCACAGTGTCGAAATCATGGTGAATCCGAGCAATTTTATTAGCAAAATCATCAAGAAAAGTGTCACAGCGGTCACTGGAAGATTCCAGGTCCAGGCGGAGGGAGGCCAGACTGACCAGCCCCCGCACCACCTTCTTTGCTTCCTGCACAGTTACCGTATAGGCTTGTAAACTAGTTCTATGATGCAAATCAGTCGGCTTCAGCACGAGACCGTCGCCATCGCTCCAACTGCCACCCTTCACGCTTCAACAACCGCAGCACCGCAGTGAACCAAGGGGCTCTGCGATGTTGAAGCCAAGGAAGCGGATGCTTGGGAGTCTAACCCCCTCTCCCCTCCCCCCCCCCCCGTCCTTCTGGCTGTGGCTGATGCTGTACATACGGAGTATCTGATTGGAACAAGGTCAGCCAGAAGTGGCCCCAACTCGGTGTCCAGCCAGGTCTCTGTAATGCATACAAGGTTGGCTGCAGAATCCAATATTAATTCGTGGATAGTTGTTGATTTATTAACAACTGACCTTTCATTCAACAGCAGCAGCTCCAGAGGCCCGCTGGTCCTGCACCACCTCACCATCTACCTGGGGGGTCCTGAGAGAGATTGGCATCAAGTGCCTCTCCAGCCTCATAGGTTTAACCCGCCCCCCCCCGCCCCATAGGGACCATATTTCCCCCACCCTATCACGACCCCTATGGCTGTGGAAGCCCCCCTGGCACACACACACCCTGGATCCTCCCTACCCTGGCTGCTCTGTCCCGTCAGCGAGGGAGATACTCCACCCCCCAACCCACCCAGATCACAATTTCCCTCCCCAGTGTCTCTCCCCCAACCCCCACCAGCGGAGAAGAGTGCACCATCCACCCTAACCCATTCCCAAAATTACACTCCCTCCTCACACCAAGGAGTAGCCATCTCCTCCAGCCCCAATCCTGTCCCCTTCCCCTATCACTCCCCCCACCCCCATGGGAGAATAAAAGTCAAAACCTCTAGTTCCCCCCCCCATCTAATCCCCACCTCTGCAGAGGCCCCAAATAACAAACACTATAAAAACCTCCCTATCACTCACATAAACATCCCCCTTCCTCTGTGCCACTCCCGCCGGGACTAGCTTTCAAACCCTGCCCGGCCGGGGGTCCCACTGGGAGAGCTAACCCCACCTCTTCACCCCCCTCTACGAGGGAGGCTAGATGAAACGGCCCCGAGGGGCCAAAAGAGGGACAGCTATGGGGTCCAGCCAGGGCAGCAGCAGGCAGTCCAGGTAAGCCCCTCGCTGAGATGACATCTAGCGGGGGCAAGCAGTGTCCTCCTTGCAGCTTGTCGGGTCAAGTTGACATAGGCTGGCTACCTCCACCACCTCCGCCCGCTAATGCCCCACCAATGGCTTTTTGCCCTTTGGCGGTGCCCTGCCGCCGCCACCCAGAGGGCACTGCCCTCAGGGCTGCACACTTTTTATGGAGTTACCTGTGGGAGGAGAAACAGGATCACACAGCTGCATGAGTTGAGGGAGGAAACTAAACTTTTTCAAAAGATAACACTCAATCCGAAGCCAATATTTGTAACTGAGGCAGCTTAAGGCAAAATGGTTTCATCTCATACCTTAAAGCTCTGTTAGGTCTAGGAGCCCAGTGGATGGCACAAAGACAATCCACTCTCTTAGGCTGCTTTTAGAAGTGATGGCTCCTGCCGCTGCCATGGACTTACTTATGCTGTGGTGGGAGCTGCCCCTCCTGTTGGGATCCGGCCTGGCTGCCAAACTAATGTGATGGGGGCTGGGCTGGGGAGGGGGTGGGGAGTTGCATGGATGTGTGCCCACCCAGACCCACCACCACACTGCAGGTAGCTGCCTACCTCGCCTGGCCCTATGGGCAGCCATGGTGGCTAATGACTGCTGCCATGGCACCCGAGCCCCTCCCCCACCACTCTGGACTGGGGCCAAGTAAACTGGGCTTTCAAACGTGAAATCCCACTTTACTCTGGGTCCAGTGTCCATATTCCGACTGTGGTGGGAACTAGCTGGATTTTCCCGAGTCACAGCCCGGGCTCGTCCCCACTTCGGTCAGGAGCCAGCTCATGCTAACATCTGGGGGGCACCTTTTAATGTGACAGCGGCCTCTGGTTTAACCCATGCTAAAATGGGTTAAACCATGTTGCTGTCACGTTTGAAAACACCCTTAGAACTGATCTCTCTCTTTTTTTTTCTGAAATAAGAATTATGAGGGATTGTGTGTGTTCTGTACATTTGTTTTCCATCTGTGATTCTGCATTCCGTAGTGCAGTTTAAATTTAAATTGCACTTTAAATTAAAAATAAGTCTTCAGCTAGGGTCAGAAAGATTTATTTGGAGGTGTACAGGAGCCAAATGGTTGTATCTATTACCTGAACCGTTCTGAGTGAATACTGAAATAAATATGAGGCTATCCCTCTGCTCTTTGGTGATTCACATCTTGCTAGTGTCCTTTTCTGTCTACCCAATAATCTTCCAGCTAAAAAAACAACTAAGTGCTAATTTGTGCTCATATAAAACAACCTTAGGTACAGTGTCTCATAAATCTTTCTTGAAAGTGTAATTCAGACTGGCTCGGATAGAAATAAAGTTATGTGGACTGAAAAGTTAAATGGTGTAAAAACAAAGTTGATGATAAATGATGCTATACTGTGCAAATGTGCGCTAATGAGTCTACTTGACTCCGCGTTAGCTTTCAGGTTAACATTTTCTTTAATACCTGGAAAATGAGTACACACAGTGTTAACATAATTCAGGGATTAATTTTTCCAGAGTCGTGAGCACCAGTTGGGACAGAGGAATAAAGGGACCAAAGGGAGCACAACAATAGCAGAACTGCCTGGGAAAATGCCTGGTGATAAACAAGAAGAAAAAAAAATCTGAAACAAAATCCACCGACTATGGGAGATACCCAGGAACTGGCCGTGCTGAGAAGAGATGTGGGGTGATCGGAGATGACAGTTTTGAGTTTGCAATACAGCGAAAGCAGCCTCCGGTCCCCAAACGGGGAAGTACAGAATCTCTATTGGATCAGTTTTGACCGCACCTGGAATGTAATGTAATCTGCCTGGAGCATCACGTTCTTAAAAATGATAGGGATGAATTGGAAGCAGCCTCAAGAAGAACAAACACCCAATTGGCTGAAGGGAGATAAAACAGCAGCAACTCTAGAGTGGGTTCAGAGGAGGGCTACAAAGATAAAAGGTCTGGAAAGCAAGTGATATGAGGAGAGGTTGATGGAAATTTAGGTTACTTACCAGTAACTGAGTTCTTTGAGAGACCTCCATGTATTCTCACTGATTGGATATCTTCCTGCTCTGCAGGCCAGAAACGCCATTTTGTCAGCAGTATCAAGGCAGATTGCCTGCAGTAAACTAGAAGGAGGTTGAGGCTCTGCATTAATTCTCTGCCCCACCTCCTGCCACCTCCTCTGCGTGGGCTTTCGATCTTGTGAGAGGAGGATAAGAGGAGAGTGCGGAGCCTCCCCGTCTCAGTCCCATCCAACCCCAAAGACAAGAGCACAAGAAATGATGTACTCTGAGCCGAAGGGGAAGGATGGGTGGCTAGTGAGAAACTATGTGGAGCTCTCTTGAAACATTCAGTTACTGGTGAGTATTCTAAATTTCTTCTTCAAGGAGCTCCATGATTCTCACTGATGGGAGAATAAAAGGCAGTTGTGCACCTACTGGAAGAGGGTGTGAGGAATGGCTTTAGGAGAAGAGAGAATATAGCACTGCTCTCCTGAAATCAGACTCCTCGTGTGCCTTCAAATTCAAATAGTAATGCTTGGAGAAGGTATGAAAAGATGACCTTGTTGCAGCTTTGCAAATGTCACTGGGTGTTTTCTCCTGCATGTTTGCTGTTACATCTTGAACTTTCTGTGCGTCTAAATCACTCACCCAGATCTTAAACATGTAGATCTTTGGACTTCTGTGTAGAACTTCTTCCAGAACTTGTGTGTAAAAAGTTCTCCTGGTAAGCTACTTTGCTCCAGGCAGCTGTGGTCACTTGGTTTCCATGGCAGCCTGTCACATCTACAGCTGCGGCTACTTTAGGCTGCCTCAGGGCAGTGTTTGTGTGAAGAATGCATCCAGGAACTGCCTCAGGGCAGTGTGTGTGTGAAAAATTTATCCGAAACTTACTTGTGGACTTGTAAACCCAGAAAATTGAAAAATCCGGAACTTTAAGGTGTGTGTAAAAATGCCCAGACAGGGACATTCTAAATGTAAGCAAAGCTGGTTCAGCACTTAGGACAGTGTCCTGATAGGTGCCCAGGACAGTGCCAATGGGGGCAGCACTGGCAATGCCAGTGAAAGTAATGGCCAGTACCAAGTCCCTGGAGGCTGCAGGGCTGCTGACTGTGCCAGTGGTGCCAGTCAGCACAGAGCCTAGTCTAATGGACCCTTTGTCACACCCTTGCAAGGCTTTTTTAGTTAGAAACTCCCGGAGTGTTGCTGAAATTGTAAAGGGCTGTTGGAAAGAAGGCTCTGCCCTCTTCTTTTATCCTCATGAGATCAAAAGCCCTTGTAGAGGAGGAGAGTAGAGGGAGTGCTAAGGTGGCGGAGCAACTGCCTTCTAGATTATTCTATGCAGTCTGCCTGGATACTGCTGACAAAATGGAGTTTCTGGATTGCCAGCGGAGCAGGAAGTTATCTCATCAGAGAGAAGCCTGAAGCTCCTCGAACGAAAGTGGGTATGCTTAGTCTAGTCTAGTGAAGAAGAGATAAAGGCTGCTTTTAGACGTGCAATGTGAACACGCTGCATAAAATTACACTGCGTGTAAATATGCCGCGTGTGAGATCTAGACGTGACATTTTGCGCGTTAAAGTCAGTTGCGCATTCTTTTAAAACCGCAAATTAAATACCTCAACATCGAGGTATTTAACTCGCAGCTTTAAAAGAATGCGCGACTGGCTTTAACGCGCAAAATGTCACGTCTAAATCCCACACGCAGCGTAATTGTATGCAGCGTGTTTGCCGTGCACGTCTAAAAGCAGCCTCACATGATAGCAGTCTCCGGATATCTAAACGGCTGCCACAACAACGATGAAAAGGAACTCTTCTGCACTGGGGCAGGACTAGAAATAATGAACTCAAGTTAGATGAAGGTAGATTTTGGTTAAATATCAGGAAAAATGTCCAAACACCAAGAGCTGTGAAGCAGTAGAACTAATTGTCTGGGAGGTCGTAAGTTCTCCGTTACGGGAGATTTTTTTAAAAAAGGCTGGACCGCCACCTGTTGGGGATGTTGTAGTCGTCCTGCATCAGAGCAGGGGGTTGGACCCTCAAACTCCTTTCGAACTCTAAGGTTCTATGAGGAGTGGCCAAACTTATTTTAAACTTCTATCCTACCCTTCCCCTAAGGCTAAGAGCAGGTTACAACATTAAAACCAGATTAAAAACAGAACTACATAAAAACATATAAAAATCCCCTAAAAAACGCACCCTAACTGCTCTCCCTACCTACCAAATGCTTGACCAAAAAGAAGAGACTTGTGTTGCCTCTAGAAACCGTCCAGGCTTGGGCTTTGACAAACCTCCAGGGGAAGGGAGTTCCACAATACAGGGGCAGCAACTGAGAATGCCTCTCTGCGCGCCAGGCCTCGCTGTGCCCCCACCCAAACCTGGAGCCTCATTTGGGATCCCCCTCCACTCACTGCAGGATACAGGGAGGTGGTGCAGGGGGCAGGAGCGTTAAAGGCAGCACACATCACTTCTGGAGGCCCGCAGGTTTCTTATGTATATCATGCATCCAGATCCCTCAGACCACCTTCTTTTGTGCAGCTTCCCAGAGGCCAGGCCTCACAGCAATCCACCCTGGTTGATCATAAGAGTGACTGGTGGATTGCAATCAATACCCTGGCTACTCCTGCTCTAGATGGTGCAAGTATATTCCAGAAATTCCTTAATATTTATTTATATTTATTTATTCATTCAATTTATTACCCCGCCCTTCCCACGATGGCTGAGGGTGGCTTACAAAAATATAAATATATATATAAAATATAGAATATATATAAATAATCATAAAAGACAGTTAAAACCCCCTAAACCCTCTTACCCACCAACCATTTTCAACCAAACCTATCCCAGCCCACCAAATGCCAGGCCAAACAGGAAGGTCTTGCATCTCTTCTGAAAGATGAACATGCTTGGACTTCGGCAGATCTCCAAGGGAAGGGAATTCCATAATTGTGGAGCAGCCACCGAGAACACCTCCCTGCATGCCCTTGTTTTACAGACCCCGTGGGCAGTTGGTACTTGCAGGAGACTGCCCTTGGACATAATAGTATGTCCTCACAGCCCAAGAATTCCAGTCAGATCATCTCTTGATGTGGACTTCCCTGCCAGCTTTTGGCCTGTCTCTAACCTTTCCTTTTTAGGGAAGGTTGTTGAACAGGTACTCGTCTTGCAGCTTCACATGCATCTGGATGCCATCGGGTGCCTGGACCCATGTCAGTCTGGATATGTCCTGAGCATGGTACTGAGACTACTCTTGTGGCCTTGGTTGACAATCTCTACTTAGAAATTGACAGGGGTAACTGTACCCGGTTGAGTATGTTAGATCTTTCGGCAGTTTTTGATACTGTTGATCATGGGATTTTGTTGACACAGCTGCATGAAATGGCAGGGGTTTGTGGGGCAGCTCGAATGGTTCCGTTTGTTCCTGTTGGGGAGGTTCTAGAGGGTGTTGATGGGTGGTGGCACATAGGGGTGTACATTTGTATGTTTTCTTTTATTTATGAAAACAAATGGACCCCTGTTCATTTCTGTGAATAAGAATACAAAAATGGATGAATAAGCAAACAATTGTCATTTGTTTTCATTCATTTTCATGAATAAAATAAAACATAAAAAATAGAACAATAAAAAAACCCCATTGCATGTGCAAAATAGTCACCGGGCCCATCCTGTGCACATGCGCCCTTTTCCAAAATGGTGCCGGCAGCATCGGCACCATTTTGGAAAAGGGAAGCCATTGTGCAGGCTGGGCTGCCCTTTTCCAAAATGGTGCCGAGGCTGCTGGTGCCATTTTGGGAAAGGGTGTACATGCCCCTGGCAGCCATTTTTTGTACATGCGCTGTGCTTTAAAAAATAATAATAAAGTAAAATAAAAATCACCGTGCGTGTGCAAAATGACCTCCGGGGCTATTCCGCACACGTGAGGCTCTTTTCCAAAATGCTGCAGACACTTCCAGTGACACTTTAGAAAATAAACTCGAATGTGCAGAATGGCCCCGGAGGCCATTTTGCACACGCACAGGGATTTTTATTGTATTTATTTATTATTTTTTAATTAAAAAAAAAAAAAAAGCCGAAATAAAAATGACCCCCCCCCTTGAAAATGAAGGGGTTTTGTAAACAAAAATTAAAACAAACGGAGGGGGGGGGGTACCTTTGCACACCCCTAGTGGCTCGTCGTCCCCTTGGGAGCTGCCCTGTGGGGTCCTGCAGGATTCTACCGTTTCTCCCCTCCTGTTCAATATGTATCCAAGGCCACGGGGTAAGTTCATACAGAGGTTTGGAGCATGGCTGATGATGTTCAACTCTCTTTTTTTCATCTGATCCAGGCCCTGCATTCTTGGTACTTACCCGATGCCTGGCTACCATTGGGGACTGGAGGCGGGTGAACCGATTGAGGCTGAATACAGACAAGACTGAGGAGATGATGGTTGGCCGGCGATATGTCCAGAGGGATGTTGGGACATCTGTTATTAACAAGGCCTGGCCTCCCTTGGTCACTTAGGTTTGCAGCCTTGGGATGCTATTGGATCTATTGCTGCAACTGGATTTTCAGATTGTGGTAAACATTTTTTGATTGTTCCAATCAGAAATCGGAATGAAATTTTGTCCGTTACATATTGCTTAATTATTACTTCATTTTGACAGCCATCTCACTGATGATTTTAAAAAAGCATTACTCACGGTTTGCAATTTAACTTTCCAGATGGTACAGGCAGAACCATGTAGTGTAAATCCCTATAAAAAGAAGACACATTTGGGGAAAAAACAATTAAAATGTTAAATAAATATCAGAGAATGTTGTGAATAATTCTGCTCTACTTCATTCTGCTTTCTGAAAATTCTCATAAATTTTGCTCCACCGCAAAAAAGAAAAACAGCTTGTGGTTTATATTAAGAAAGCTACAAGTGGAAGATTTTAAAAATAAATAAATCACAATTTCCTTACTCAATATAGTATGTAATTTTCTTTGAATGGTACATAAGTCAAAACTGCTAGCGGCACACTTAATTATGGCCCCTCAACAGAAGCAGAATAGAAATGATGGATTTTTCATTATGGTAACAACCATACATTATTTAGTAAGTGTGTGTGCGCAATTATATGTACTACAGCTTTTGCCTGAACAAAATCTCCTTGGTTGTAATTGGACATACATTGTTAATGAAAGATAGTGACAGAGATTTTGATGTTTGCTATCTGAGTTTTTCCATCACTATGAAAATCCTTCCCCTTGTATTTATGTATTTGCCTTTGTTACTTGTCCAGAAGGATTTTTAAAAAAGAAAATATAACTAGTTTAATTTTAAAAAGAAACTCTGTATGCAAATAGAATTGAATTTTTAAAAAGATTTTTTTAATTGAGAAAATTGAAAGAGTGGAGAGAGACTGAGGTTAATAGTGATAAGGTGGATACAGGAAGTCACATAGGCTAGAAATGACTGAAAAATTGGCAATTGAGAATTTATTTATATCCCGCGACCCTCGCCGCCTTTTCTCTACTTTCAACTCCCTTCTCAAACCCCCCTGCCCTCCCCCGCCCTCTTCCCTTGCTGCTCGGGATCTTGCGTCGTTCTTCACCTCCAAGATTGACAAGATCCGTCGGGATATTGCC
>QEPC01001091.1:1168504-1184937 GCA_003113815.1 Sphenodon punctatus
GTGCACTTGAGACCTCGCATCTTCATGAATGTTAGACCCCTTGTCTCTCCCTCTGTTCCCCTTCCTAAGTCTCTCCCCCAGCTCCTGTCTCTCAGATTGTAAGCCCTAGGGCAGGGACCGTGTCTATTTTATTACTTTGTAAAGTGCCAGGTACACTGTTGGCGCTATATAAATGTTTGTTAATAATAATAATTAACCAGTTAAAATGTGCATACATTTAAAAATATTTACATACATTTGCATAGAGTTGCCTACTTTGCATGCATTGGGTGAACTTGCCTTCTGCTGGAATGCGTCCCCTTGAGCTACAGACTCAGAACTATGGACTGTCAGAAGGTCCTGGCAACTAACCGATTAATCGGGGGACAGGTTTTAATCAGTTTTAGATGATTAACCGATTAATCGGTTTGATTAATGGTTGCAGCCCTAGTTTCTAGTGTATATGCACCTCAGAAAGCTGTTCTCTGTGAGCATATATACCAAGCATCCCTAAAAGGGATCAGTTAGAAAAAAAATTCTCCTCATTTTTAGCATGGTTTCCTAGAGACCAGGCTTATGTGATCTGTGTATGTGTATAACTACCTCCCCCCTTTTCTAACCTTTGAACCCCCAGGCCAGTTTCAACCTAATTTTGTAGAAGGACAAAAGACCCAAAGATAAGTAGGGATTCAAAACTTTGTAACCATATGTGTACTGAGATATATGACCCCTTTGGTAGCTGAAAAGTTCCCCTGACACTGAGCCTCATCACCTCTTAAGAAATCAGGTTTCATTAGTTCGGGTGCTTGCGGCAAGGAACTAATTGTTAAACTTTGTCCATCTAATTACACTGCATCTCAATAGTTTTATGGGCATATCTATGTCCTTCTCCTCCAATGTTGATACGCATGCATGCCTGAGTAAATAGCTCAAGGACTTACTGAAGTGGAACAAGTCTGTTTCTTTTGCCTGAGCTGAGGAAAAACAGAAAATACTCTAGGCAGAGCAAACTGTTTCCAACAGCTTTGAACCTGAAAGCTCTGTGCTGGTGTGCTGTGCCCTAGACATGTGAAAAAAATCTGCCCCATTGCGAGCTGTTATTAAAGTGTCTGTTGGAAGAAAGAACAAAACGTTTTGATAGCAGCAATGATGAGACTACAAGGAAAATTGTTATTAGTCTCTCTGTGGGGAAACTCTGTCCTTCTGTCAGTGAGGGACTGACTGAAACTGGAGACCTTCACAGATCAAAAGTCAAGCCCAAACATGATGCAAGCCTGACTGCATCAGGCCTGACCTGACCCCCGTCCACGCAAAACTGCATACCCATGAGCTCTGTGTAACGGGAGTAGGACCGCATCAGGAACAGGGCCGACTCTAAGGCCGTTTTTAGACGATCGCGGTGGCACCCGCGCTTCTTTTTCAAAACTACCGGGAGGCAGGTTTACACGTGACACCGCCACCAATTATGCATGTGTGGGCGACGCGCATCCATTTCCGGCCGCATAGGTCCACCCTCGATCGGCGACCCGGTCAGCTTGCAGCTGTAAATAGATGCGCGGTGCCCACACATGCACATAATCGGCAGTGGTGTCATGTGTAAACCCGCCTCCCGGTAGTTTTGAAAAACAAGCGCGGGCGCCGCCGCGATCCTCTAAAAATGGAGATGTTCCTCTTCCCTTTTCCTAACATGATCCCTCCCTCTTTGGACCACTGTGGCATCATGGTGCTCCCTGGAGGCAGGACCTCTTGCCATGGGAAGCAAGCCAAGCTCTACAGGCCCATTCAGGTCTCCTCAGGTTCAGTTCAGTATGCACGGCTCGATCAGGAATGCATGTCTAGCAAGGACTCGGAGTATGGATATTTTATTTAACTGAAACAAGCTTTCCTGCTGAAGGAAGGGCTCACTGTAGCTCAAATGCTTGCACACTCTCACCAGCAGAAGTCGGTCCAATAAAAGGTACCATCTGAAGTTCTCTGACATTCAGGTGAAACAAGGAATAAAGGAAACACATTTGTATATGGCAAGCTTAATAAAATGAATGAAAAATTGTCAGCCTTATCTCTGCCGGACTGGGAAACACGCAAAATCTTTTGGGATGTTTCTACTCAAGCCTATGAGGCAGGGGAGAGCTGGATCACAGTTCACCAGACCTGACACAGACAAGGGCTAGAATTTAGAAAGCCACATATTAATCAAGTTCCTAAATAGGAAAGGCTGACAGGCAAAGAAATCTCCACTTCAGCCTTTCTTTCCCTTCCACCTCCATCCTAGCCCAGATACCCCCCCTTTCTGAGGCTTAGGGCTTGCAGACATCTAGGTACAGCCTTCATCCCCCACCACTGTGGTACCTTTGTGAGCCCATGTCTAGGACTGGGTTAAGTGGGACTCAGTGGATTTGACAGAAACCTGAAAAACAGAGATGACTTCTATTCAAGATGTCCCTTGGGTAGTGGAGTGCAAAATGGTTACCCAACAGAAGTTGTCATGGAAGAGCTGATGGGCAACAGCACTGCCCACCTGCCTGCTGGCAGCAGCACCAGAAAATTTAATCCAATTCTGTGTGGAGGTCGGCAGGTGTTGGTGGGGAGGCAGGGTCAGGTGGGACAGTTCCAGCAGGCCCTCTGAATACATGCCAAGTTCCTAAAGGTTAAGGGTGGAAAGAGGCTTTGGGGAACAATATCTCTGAGGTGAGCCTGAGCTGTGGCACCTCTTTTTAACAAATTATGCACCCCAAGTCCACTTGTCCAGTATTCCTATTGTCCATCAGCACGGCTGGCAACTGGCTTCACAACTTCTTGGATGACCTAGCAGATTTTGCTGGTGCACTAGTCATTCCAACGAAACCAGAAATAAACAGCATGTAAATGTGCAAGGCAAGAGACCAACTTTGGTGATAAGAACAAACCCAAGGTTGCAGCAGAAAGAGGATGGGCAGATGCTATTTGTAAAGAGTATCAGCATAGCTGGACACACTGGTCCTTTACTGGCTCAGTTTGAGTGCTGAGTGTCCATATATAAGCAAGACAAATCTGCAATTGTGGGGATGTGACAGAATTTTCTATTGTATTTAGTGGGGTTTATGAGATATTCATAGGACCTAAAACCACTTTCCAAGGATCACAAAACCCTGAAAAATTGAGATGACATTTAGATGAAATGTCACATCCCATTATAATATTGCCACACAACGCAAGAAAAGGGTTGCTCCACATACCCACCAGACACATCCACAGAAATGGATACCCTTCCTTGAAATTCACACAGACACCCTTCGTTAAATTGTCCCAGATATAATCCTCTAACATTCATAACAAATTAAAGTATGTCAGCCTAGAAGATGAATCATACTGAAACACATGCTAAGGGGCTGTTTCAAAATATCAAATTATAAGGGGTCATCTAAAAAGATAAAGGTTTTTGATTACATATGAAGAAAGGTTGAAGGAGTCAAGAGAAAAGAAAACTAGGGATGGACACGATTATAGTTTTTGTATATCTAAAAGGTTGCCAAAAATGATGGAGAAGGGTAAGTTACTTACCTGTAATGATTGTTCTTCAAGATGGACCTCTACACATACACACTGAAGGTAGTTGGGTGCTCTCTGGTGCTGAGAGCAGGCAGAATTCTCCAAGCTGCAATTCGGTGGAAAACAAGAAGGGATGTCGCTATAGCCCCCTACGTATACTCCTCTCACTTCCCGAGATCCAGTCCTTCCTCTAAGGCAGAGAATCATTGCCAAGAATGGTAAGCCAAGAAACTCTTTTGAGGGGAGGACAAGAGGGAGGTATGTATGGGTAGAGGCTCATCTCAAAGAACAAATGTTACACGTTAGTAATTCACCCTTCTTCTTCAAGCGGCCTCTACACATACACACTGAAGGTAGACTCACAAGCCATGTTTGGAGGTGGGAAGAGTTTATTGAAATAACGACTGTAAAACAGTGACCAAACTCCATCAGCTTTGGATGCTAGATCAATGGCATAATGCCTTGTCAATGTATGTATAGACAATCAGGTGGCTGCTTTACAAACATCAATCAAAGAAATATGTCTAAAAACTGCTAATGATGTTGCCAAACCCCTCAAAGTGTGGGGCCCAAACCCTTCAGGGTATGGCTTATGAGATAAATCTGAATCATAAGCCAAATTAACACATTTGGATACCCACTTCGATAGGGTCTGTTTAGTTACCTGTGGTCCTAGGATCCTTGGACAGGTAGATACAAAAAGTGCTCTAGTTGGCATATTATTTATTATTAATAAACATTTATATAGGCAGCAGGATCTGAGAGGCTGGTGTTTGCAGCGGCACAGAAATATCCCCTTTCTCATAGGTGGATGTCATCATCAGCGCCTGTGAAATGGGATGTAAGGGTGTCTGCAGATGTTCTGTTAATGCTGAACTGGCCAAGTTTTGAATACAAGGCCCAAGAAGGTTCTTTAGAGAGTTAACACAACCTGAAGCTCCTCTATGTGCGGGACCACGGTGGAGTGATTTGGTGGAGTTGGCACAATGAGGAGCTTTGAATCAAAAGTCACAATGGTATCAAAAACATGAGACACCCCGGGTTACATGGAGGTGATGGAGAAGCTCAGTGAGGGGAGCACGGTACTGTCTTAAGCATCTGTGGTGGAGTGGAGGAATTGAAGAAGATTTATGTTTTTTCTTCCTCCTCTCTGACAAGTCATCCACAGGAGAGTGGAGGGTGGTCTCTACTGCCTCACAGAAGAAGACTCTTTGGCATGAATCAAGTCAGACACTGACCCTCTTGTTGCAGTGTCCTTTGAAGGCCCCATGTCATGCACCAACCTTCTAGTTGCAGTGTCCTTTGTAGGCCCATTCTAAGGCAATGACCCTCTGGCTGTAGTGTCGTACCGAGTAGGCTGTAAAGGCAGCACTTGAGTAGTGATCGTTGGTGGTGCTGACTTTGAAACTGTTGGCCTTGAAACAGAACCTGTGGGCCCTGATGAGCTGGAGTGGGGAAAGCTGCTTTCATTAGGTATTTTTGTATGGCTGTGGGAGTGCTCAACCTCGGAGCAAGACTGGGGCTCCATGTCTGCCCACTTGCAGCCCCACTTGGGTCCATTTTAATGGGGCCATGCGGCTGCCACAGCCCACGGTCTGCCCACACGGTGTCCCACTCCCCCACACTATGGAGTTGCAGGCCGATCGCCCGCAACTCTATGGCTTTGTTCAAATGAACAGCAAATGTTTAAAGGTAGCCAATTTTCTGTTTATGCTGGTTAAGAAAAGAAGTATGGTCCAAGCGGAGATTTAGAGGAGGGCCCCTCTGTTTGGTATGCCTTAGAGATTTAAGTGGAGGAATAGGAGCCAGTCTAGTTTAAAGTGGCTGTGCTGATGATGATGCGGGGGGGTGGGAAGGGTAGAGGTAAGCCTAGCATAAAGAACGTTAGCTTTTGGTTTACAATTAATATATGGTGCTGGCAGCATCTCTTCTTTTTCGTTGTCTGTATTGTATGTAATTATATTTTTGTGTGTTTTTGCGCCGACCAAATGGTCGTGTCAATAAAAATTTATCATCATCTATGGCATTGCCTGGGCAACCCCTGGCTGAGAGCAGTGCTGCAGTGGCCGTCCACTGAGCAGACGGACCTCAGCCTTTCCTCCGGCCATTGCCCCAGGGTTCGGCTGCCCACTCCACTGGCAGTGCTCCTGGATGTTCTGGAACTCAACTGGTGGGGCTGCCCCAGAGCATGGACAGCCTTTCATGCCTCTGCTCCGCCTGCACATCTAACTGGCCACCTTTAAATGGCTGGGCTGCGCAGGGGTGAGGCAGAGCAGAGGCGTGAGTGCTGTCCGTGGGAAGATACCCAGTGTGGCAGAAACTCCTGAATGCTGCACAGCGGCATTCATAGCTATGACAGTTAGGTGCTCCGCCAGCCTTCCTGCAGTCTTCTTTCTCTTGTCAGGCACCGACCTTTTCATTGCAGTGTCCTTTGTAGGCCCATTCTCAGGCACTGACCCTCTGGATGCAGTGTTAAATCCTCAGACAGCCAAAGGGTCGGCGTCTGAGAACGGGCCACAAAGGGCACTCCAACCAGAAGGTCAGTGCCTGACAAGGGAAAGAAGACGAGAAGAACTCAAGAAGGCTGGCGGAGCACCTAAATGGTATTCAGGAGCTTCTGACACAATGCCTTTCATGTTTGAAATATCTACAAGATTTGAAGGATCTACAAACAGGGAAAACCACTGACTGAATTATGTTCTGCCGTGAGACAGAAAAAACACCTATTATGCGTATCTGAGTCAGGTAACTTAGCAGAACACTTGAATCCTGTGTGTGCCATACAAGGCTATTCGGCAGGGGAAAAAGGACTATAGCAGTCCACTGGGATTTGTTTAATTTTTTTTTTAAAAGGATAGTGCTGAGAACACCCAAACTCTGCCATTGTGGAGAATGGACTGGAGCCGAGAAAGTGAGAGGAGTATGTCACAATTTGTTCACAAGCACAACTATGGAAGCCAGTTGGGGATGCAGGAATATTTTACTTGCCCATGAAACAGAGCACACAGTTTATAATAAAAGACTTTACAGCAGTCAGTCTATGAGACCCTTACATCAAGGCTTGCATTAGAATACACAACCAAAAGGGAAAAGGCATATCTTGCCAAACAAAGGAGAAAAAATGGTTATGTTCACCCAAAGTCCAAAGACATGCAGGTAGGGTTCCTCAATAGACAACAATGGTGTTTCCAGGGAGTCAGGATTGTGTCTCAGTGCTGCAGGACAGGGAATGCAGGTTTGTTGCAAGGGCAAGGAGCGAAAGCCAGAAAGCCCTTATAAAGCAAACAGCTGAGAGGAGAATCCAGGTGCAATACCTAATCATGCTCACTGCTCTCAGCTGGGCTATAAGGGACTATAGTGACATCATATCTTGCTTTCTGTCTAAATGTTGCTTGGAGAATTCTGTCTGGTCTAGGCACCAGAGAGCAACCAGCTACCTTCAGTGCATATGCACAGAGGCCACTTGAAGAACAATTGTTCTTCATTGCCATGGAGGAAAGGACAAGGGGAAGTTGATTTAACTTACAAAAAAACCAAAACCAAACAGATTTAGGTTAAATATTAGAAAAAACTTCCTAACTGTAAGAACAGTTGGCCAATGGGGCAAGTTGCTGAGGAAAGTTATGAAGGCTTCTTACTGCGGCCTCTTACGTAGAGGCTGGGTATATTTGCTGGGGGCAGCTGAGAATAGTGGTTTTGTCTGTGTGACCCCTTTTTGAGACAAATATAAATCTGTGACCGTGGACAACAGCAAAATGTATCAAATATCATTGACATTTTGACTCCATCTGTGGATGTGGTGTGACCCCACCTGGGGCCTAGCCCACAGTTTGAGAACCTCTACTTTAGATGTAGTTATTCCTGCCTTAGTGCAGGGAGTTGGACCAGATGATTCTTGAAGTCTCTTCAAGTCCCACTGGTGTGTTTTGAGAATCTTAAAAATGGTTTTTAAATTTATCTAGGGAAGACAGCTCCTGTCTCCCATAAACCCCAAAGAGGAAAATTTAACAAGGAGCTTGAAGATGGCACTCCATGTAAAGCAGCATGTACAGGTAGAATTTACAGATAAACGTGATACATGTATGAATTTAATTGGCACCTCATGTACTGAATCATATTCATATATCAAACAGTACAAAAGGTCTGGTATTCTTTCTGCAAGTTTCCTCTTGCCCAGTGTACACTTAGAGATCTCTATATGGAGGACAACAGCACAATACAGCAGGAACCCTAAAGAATTTGTACAATATCTGTGCTCAGATGTCTGTTCTGCAAGCCTGGTGCTGAACTTCCCCAACTTTACAAACGGTAACCTGAATAAATGATTTTGCATTCACATAAGGAGTCTCCTTTTAATTGGTCCAAAATATGCTTTTTACAGCTAGTAAAATATTCTATCAGGGTTCTACAAGATACCCCTAAATTTGATACTTGTAAAACATATGCCTTAATATTCATCTTTCGATCTGTTTGTATTTTATATTGATTACAGCTCCATAATATCCAACTTGACATTTGAAAATATAGTCTGTGCTCTTTCCCAGGATTTGGCAATATAACATAAAATACAGGTCAATGCATTTTTAAAAGGTTGCTTTCATAGAGTAACTACATGGCGCTTTAATTTAATTTAATTTATTTATTTGTTTATTTTATTTTTTACCTCACCCCAATTGCCTAGGTGACTCAGAGCAGCTTACAATAAAAAAACAACAACATAAAAACAACAACAACAATTACAATTTTATAAAATGTATAAAACCCCAACTAATGCATAAAAGAAAAAACATCCCCACCCCCCAACCCATCTAACCCATCCCACTCTCCCCCGCCAGGTCTTACATTTTTTGTCACATTCACGAAGTGTGGGCAAACAGCACTTGGTATTGTGTGGGCAAGCAATGTGCAACTTTGTGTGTCCCAACACACAAGCAATGTGCAACTCTGTGTGTCTCAACACACAAGCAATGTGCAACTTTGTATGTCCCAACACACAAAGCCCCTACTACTGACTTGGGGCACTCCTTACCAGACCCTACCTTGTCAAGGTTTGAACTACAGTGACCAGATTGGCCATTCTAGCTTGTGCATATAAACAACATTTAGAATTCCTTACCTGCTGATAAATTCCATTCTATACCAGCGGCCACTTTCCTAGTCTCTCAATCCACTAGAATTCCTGTTAAGATTATGATCAGTGACTTTGCAGGATTGTACCTTGTCATAGTCCACGGACCATGGTGAATTATACGTACCCCATGCCACTATAACTATTTAAGAATGTCCGTAGTTTTTCATTCTCCAGTAAATGGAACCAGTTGAGACTTGTTAGTGTTTACTTCTCTTCAAGAGACTGCATCCTTCATTACTTAGAAAAGTACATAAATCTCATGGTACAGCTCAAAATCTTTTCATCTATATTTAAGTTGGTCTGGCTGGCTGTTTATTTAGCATTTCTTGCGTTAGGGCATATATCTTTGTTAGTTCTATGCTGGGGATGTGTGCTAATCCGCAAACCTTGCACATGCTGTGTCCTCTGTCCCTGCATTTCTTGGACTAAAGCAAAAATCTTCACAACTAGCATTATCATTTTATGTTACTCTTGTATGTTTTAGAAGACAGAGCTAGCAACTTTCCCCTTTGGTGCTAGAAACAAAATTTCAATGTGTCTTCTTTTTGCTGTAGGAAGAACAATGAGTCAGCCCTAATGACTCACAACCATGACTATGTACCATTCACTTTAGTCTTTCTATAATCAACCATTTGATTTCTGCACTGAAACTGACTTGCAGTAACTGAAATCCAGGTGAATCACTACCTCCTCTGTGAATGGAACATATTCAGTAGAGCAGTGCAAAAAAGGCACAAAAGATATGCAGATATTTGCACTAATATACACCATCATATTTTTCTTTACTACACCGCCTGACAAAAGGGCCATTTACATTCAAAACAGGTGAAGATTCAAATTTGAACCTCTAGATTCTGAAGCCAACATTGTTTAGACCAAATCCATTAGACATTATCATGTAGAGATTGTGGTCTGAACTCGATTACAAAGTCAGTTTTCAAAAATTTGACTCATAGTGACTGCTCCATTTCAGTTCTTCCCTCTTTCCAAGGGCACTTTTACATGAGCCAGTCGCCGTGGCGTGACCCGCTTGCGTGATATTTCAAAATCCTGCAAGGTGGGATTAGACAAGACAGAAGTCAGGGATCACATGCTTTGAAGGTGGTTGCACATTGTTTACAGACTTTACATTAAATACCTCGATTGTGAGGTATTTAATGAGGAGGTATAAAATGAGGAGTGCAACTCTAAAGCCAAAATACATACCTACACAAGCAGCTAGCAGCAGTGTAGCACACAGCCAGGTCACCAAAGAGAGTGAATAATGCCCAAATGCCCACTTTTATTTGCCTCCGGCAGCCAATCAAAAACTATCCTGTGTTTGTCTCCCCCTCACCTCCCATTACTCCTGTACCAAACAAGGCAGTAAGTTTTGTTTCCCAGCTCAGTGAAGGTAAGGTCAGAGCTGGGTCACTCAAGTCATGTCAGTGGCTCCCGAGTCCTGCCGACGTCTGGCCAAAGAAGACACACAGCCACAGCAGCACAGAGAAACACTCGATCGAGTGGGTACAGGTACAGAGGTGAGGGCTGGGCTGGTGGGGGGAGGGAGGCAAAGGGAGCTACTCCTCCCCCCCCTCAATTTGAAATGTTGTTACTCCACTGTTCCTGAGTTCTCTTTTCAGGCATTTCAGATCCAATACAAGACCAGAAAAAAACCTTGAAAAATTATAGATCTAGGTTTCTCAGGTTGTGCATCCAGAGACTGAGACCACCAAAATTACCATGCAAAGGTATAATCCTGCAAAGCCACAGATCATAAGCTAACTCTATGACTGAGAGATTGCAAATGTGGTCACAGGCTGTTCAAGGATGGAATTTATTGGTGGGCAAGAAACTGCAAATATTGTTTATGCACAAGTCTGCATAACCAGTCTGGTCACTATGATACAAATCTTCATTTATTTATGTGTGAAGGTAAGTTTGGCAGGCTAATTGTCCCTCATCCCCAAATCAACACACAGTTAAGACAGCCAGCGGCTGCCAGGCACTGCTGACTACTTGTAGATCTTATACATGTCAAGTGGAGTTGTAGGTGCTCAACAGTGCCTAAATGCACCTTGAAATTGAGGTACCCCAGAATAGGGGAAGAGGGGACCTTTTACAAAATGACCTTAATTGTTCTCTGCTCTTCTCTGATTAGCTATTTTAAACATGGGAAGAATTGCCCAACCCTTACTTAGACCAGATCATGAGTATTGGCGAAGCATTTGTAAACAGTTTGGAGATCCTTGGAAGAAATGCAAAAGATGGGTATGATAAAGCAATAGATTAAAAACACTTTTTATTTGAACGTGTCAAAATTATCAATGTTTCGAATCAATATTTTACTTTTTGTAGATATGTAAATTTAAAAATAATTAAATCATTTTACTTTTGCCAAAGTTTTCCTTTAATTTGTATCAGGAAAGACAGTCTGTGCTTCCATGACAGTTACCCTACCACATTATCAACTTCTTACTTTTGATTTTCTTTCTTCCATTCTGTAAATGTTGGGAAAAGGAAATCCTGGTGTTATATTCCATCTGCAAAAAAAAAAGTGTCAATTAGATTGATTTCTCAGGTATACTCCATTAAAGCCTCAAGAGCCTAAATATATGTTCGTATTTTCTATATGCAATCCAGCTATTTCAATAAAATTACACAACTACCAAGCACACTTTAGCATTTATTTACAGTACAAAAACACAAGTATACCTCTCGTATACTGACTTGGCAATGGCAGCTCCACATACTGGTAGTCCGGAAGATGCCCCATCTTTTATCTTTTCCAGGAGAAGAAACAAAATCTCACAAGTTACATACAGAACATTCTTGGATGTCAGATTGTGTGATGCAATCTTATATAGCTTCCGTATCTTTACCAACAGTGTACAATCATGATGGTAATCTGTATTTCAATTTTAAGGGCTATCTGTATTTTTCTGTGTGTTGCTAGCCGTGAAACAGTCTCTGGGTTTTCCAGAGAGCTAGATAAGAGGATTTGGTTCCCTTCCCACTTATACTGACGTGAACTGGAAGTAACTATCAAAGTCAGAGGAATTACACTGGCATAAAACTGGTATGAATGGGATGAGAATCAATACTGAACTACAAGTTATTTTTTAAAACTGACTGGATACCATTTTTCATTTACTATGGCCTGACTAGTGTTACATATTTAAGCCCTTAATACACTGGCATTTTCTAGAGTGTCAGCCAAGTTACTACTTGGAATGATGCTTCTATGTGGTATGTCTGCTGTCTCCCAAAGTTTCAGAAAAAGGTTTCACACTAGGTGTCACCCCAGGCCATATGCCATGACCTTCACCCTGTAAACCCACCCAACATCCCCTCCAGATGGTTAATTAGTTTAGTTTAATAAGATTTGTATGCCGCCCCCTCCTGCTAAAAGCATCTTGGGGCAGCTAACAACATGTTAAAACAATTTAAAACAAATAACAATAAATACAGTTAAAAATCCCACAGTAAAAACAATTTAACCCCCTACCCCAACCCATCCACCCCATCTCCCTCAGAGAAAGCACGGCGGAACAGCCAGGTCTTACATTGTCTACGAAAAGAGGGGAGGTTGGTGGTCAGGCGGACCTCAGGCAGGAGGGAGTTCCACAGCTGCGATGCAGCCACAGAGAACGCCCTCCACAAGGTCCACACCTGAGAAATCTGGGGGACCTCGAGGAGGGGAGGGCACCCCCGGCTGACTGCAAGGACCAATCCAGGACCTCCGTGAGGTGGTCCTGCAGGTAGGTGGGGCCCAGGCCATTTAGGGCTTTATATGTCAACACCAACACCTTGAATTAGGCCCGGAAGAAAATTGGCAGCTGGTGCAGAGAGCGAAGCACCGGTGTAATGTGCTCACATTGGTACATTCCTGTTAGGCGATGAGCCGCCGCATTCTGCACCAGCTGGTCTCCGAACCAGCACCAAGGGTAGCCTCACGTCAAGTGTGTTACAGTAGTCCAGTCTCGAGGTAATAAAAGCATGGATGATCATGGCCAGATCAGAGTCCAAGACATACGGCCTAAGCCGATGTACCAGATGTAACTGGCAAAATGCCCCCTTCGACACAGGTGCCACCTGGACATCCAGATGGAGCAGCGGGTACAGGAGCACCCCCAGACTCTGAACCTGAGACACCAGGGCAGGCCGGACCCCATCAATGAGGGGGGTCACCACTCCCCCGGCTTTCCCACAACCATCACCTCCATCTTGTCGGGTTTTAAGTTCAGGCAGCTCGCCCTCATTCAATCCCCCACAGGTGACAAACACTGGGTAAGCACTGAGACTGCCGGGCCTGAGTGTGATGAAAAAGAGAGATATAGCTGGGTGTCATCAGCATATTGGTGACACTGTATGTCAAACTCCTTGACAACCTCCCCCAAAGGCTGCATGTATACAACAGATTGAACAAGAGAGGGGACAAGATAGAACTCTGCGGGACCCCACACGTGAGATCCCAGGGAGAAGATGAAAAATCACCCAGGACCACATGCTGTGTTCTCCCAGCCAGGAAAGAGTGAAACCATTCAAGAATGGTCCCAATTACCACAAATAAGCTGGTAAATTACCAAATATAAGCTGATGAACAGCTCAGAGGAAAAAACAAAACCCTGATGTCTGACAAACAAGAAATCTAATTTTTCATCATCTGCAAAGATGTTTGTTTAAATAATTATTTTCTTTAAATATGTAAAAACATGGTTGTTTTTTTTATATAAGCATGGCAGCTGGTGTGCAAGTTTCCAAAGCACCCCGGTTCTGAAATCCTTTATCTTAATGGGCTCGCACCACACCACCGTGCCCGCCCGTTGCAGGGGGCTGGGAGCCAGTCCGGGACTTCACCAGGCCCCCTGTGTTTGTTCCCCGCCCCCCGCCCTCCCGGTGGCAGAAGGAGAGGGGGCGGGGCCAAGGAATTCTCCAGCGGCTTCCGGAGGGGTGCCAGCCTTGGTAGGGACTCTAAAGCAGTGCGCCTGTTGGTCGCTGTCTCCACTACGCTTGCAGGGGGCTGGGAGCCATCTGGGCTCGCCCCACACCACTGTGCCTGCCCGCCTGCAGGGGTGTGGGAGCTAGTCTGGGAGCTGTCAGCAGTGCCACAGACGTGTGCATGTCATGGCAGGGGGCGGTGTGCTGGGAACAGTGTGGGGTGGGGCCAGATGGCCGCATGTTCATTGAGCTCCAGCAGTCCGCCTACGTAAATATTTGTTTTGTTTTGTGGCTAGACCTGATCCTGACCGTGTCTGCCACAGCTTCCCCTCCTGATCCAGGCCGGGTTACGGTGAGAGATGAGGGTGTTGGCAGTTGCGACTGTCATTTAAGAGGCATGAGAGTGGGATTCAGTGAGGGGTGGGGTTAGATTTAATTGTTGTTTTTATCATACCCTTCTTAGCCTATAGAGCTGAGAAAGGTTATGGAGCATGGGAGGAATTGCTACATTTTGCATCTCATAATTTTATTGGATGCAGGGTTGCCACTTCTTACGGTTTGATCCTGAGAGTCTCATTTTGGTTTATGGGAATCTCAAGGTCAAACTGCACCCTTTTTTGAAGAATGGAATCATAAAAATGTAACAACACAGAAAATACTTTTTCTGACATGAAGACCATGAGTTCTAAAAAGTTCTTTTTACATCTAAGTTCCTTTTATTACTTGGCATATTGATTTGTGCATATAGTCCTGTGATATTTTATAAAACTCTTTGTTGATTTTGATTTTGAATAATTTTTTTATTTTGTTGTTTAAAACTCGGAAACCCCACCTGTATGGTTGAAGGAGTTCCAGAGCACTGTTGTATTTTTATTAAAGAAGCAACTAAATGTATACATATGTTGAATTTATGCAAATGATTTGCAAGTCAATTCTTCATTTAGCTGGAATTTTCAGCTGCATAGTCTTGACTCTAAAACCTTAGGCCGCTTTTAGACGTGCAGCTGGGATCAGGCGCAGGAGCGGCGAAACAGCCGCGGCGCTGTTTTAGACGAACCGGAAGCGGATGTTGTACGCGTGATTCAAGGCCGCGCATTCTTTGCCGACCGCGATCGAACCACCCTCATCTCTCTGGGGTGACATACGCGGCCGGAAAAGAATGCGCAGCGCTGGATCACGCGCACAACTTCCGCTTTCGGTTCGTCTAAAACAGCGCCGCGGCTGTTTCGCCGCTCCTGCGCCTGATCCAGCTGCACGTCTAAAAGCGGCCTAAGTTTGCAACAGAAAGACTGCAACAAAATATCAGAAAGGCTGTCTTAAAATCAAACTGTGTTTTGAGCTGCAGAAAGTGATCATGTATTCGCTTATTTTACTATAAAGTCTACATTTGGTTACTTGGTAATAGTAACCACCTTTGAACTATAGTGTTTATTTATGGTCTAGGGCTTGGAAGTTTTACTCTCCCTCTTGAAATTTACTCAGAGTGCAGCAGCTGTTGCTAAGCATGCCAGGTTCTGAAAGTTGTTACACAATCTTCTTTTATTTAGCTGTAAAACTTAAGCTGTCTTTGAACTATTTGACAGTATCTGAAAATATCTCTCCTTCCTGATCACCACAGACTCTTGAGGAGAGCACTGACATCCAAACTGAATGCATGGTCAGCACTGTTCCTTCCTCTGGTCTTTTCAGGGCAGCTTCAGCTCACCGTTCCCCTTACCTGGGTTCTTTGACTAATTTCCACCCTGGGATTGTATATATCAAGAAATCTATTGTTGGACTGCGCATGCGCTGGTCGGGGTAGGCAGGAGAAGCCCGAGCTCCGCACCCACATGTAGTAAATAGCCAACTAAAAGAAAAAAAAAGAAGAAAAGAGCCCCGCAAAAATCAAGGTATGCCTAGCAAAGCTAAAAGCAGGCAAAAAATCTCTCAGGTAAACGTGCTTGAGAGATTTTGCCACCGGAGGGAGGTAACGGGGCCTGAGAAGCGCTCTGAAGCCTCGGGCATTGCAAAAATGGCACCAACAGTTCCCGATGCAGGGGCGGACTCGGCAATGTCCGAGACAACAGAGCAGAGCGGGGAGGCTGAAGCGGAGGATCAGGCACTCTCCCAAGCAAGCCCCAGAGAAAGGACTGACAGTAGAAGGATGGGGGAAGAGGCTGGATTGAAGGAGAGGGGCATAAGCAGCAAGAGAAATCCCCCTGTCTCTGGAGAACGGGGACAAGCTGCAGCAAGCAAGAAAAGGGCACCAGAGCTGCAAATGAGTGAAGCAGATTCTGAGGGCTCTGAGACAGATGCAGGGGCACAAGGGGCCCCATTAAGGAACCTTATTTTGCAAATGAGAAGAGAGCTGCTAGGAGAAATGAAGAAAATAAAGGGGGCAATTGAGGATGGCAACAAAAAGTTGGAGAATTTAACTAAAAGAACAGAAATTGCAGAGGGGAGAATAGCAGCCCTAGAAGACCAGGCTATGGAAGGGGATGGAACAGTTAACAAGCTTAAAAAAGAGACAGCCATGCTAGCCCAAAAGTGTGAGGAATTAGAAAACCGAGCAAGAAGAGTAAACCTGAGAATACATGGGGTAAAAGAAAAGGAAGGTGCAGAGTGCATCAATGAAATTATATGGACCATAATAAAAGAAAATTTCCCTGATAGGGGGAACCTGCATAATCCAAGTATTGACAGGGCCCACAGAGTGGGGCGTCCAAGACAACGAGAAGCAGAGCCCCCCCGCCCTATCATTGTGAAATTTACCTCGTATAATATAAAGGAACAGCTATTGCAAGCGGCTAGGATCAATAGGAAGCTGGTTTACCAACAGAACCCAATTAGGCTGCTCCCAGACTACTCTGCACAAACGGTTAAGAAAAGAATGAGC
>QEPC01001091.1:1190734-1201913 GCA_003113815.1 Sphenodon punctatus
TTTTTTTACATTGCAGCCATTTTTAAATGGCTGCAATGTAAAAAAATCCGGTACCCCGAAATCCGGTACCGGGTCCGGATTACCGGGTCGAATCCGATAATGCCGGTACGCCCGATACCGGCATTATCGGATACCGGATTCTACCGGTTTCCCACCCCTACTAAATACCTCACTACTTTACTCATTCTCCAATTTTAACTCCTGACTTGTCTGATGAAGGGCTCTGTGAGGTCCAAAAACTTGCATACCTCCACCAAGGTCCAATAAAATATATCACTGTACTACTTTGTATGTATTTGTTGCCTACAATGAGCTACTAATGCCAAACAGCTGATCAGGGGTACTAGCAATCAGCTGCTTAGCACTAAACAGGAACCCCATAGACAGACTGTCTCTGGAGATGCCATACATTTTGGGGGAATTCTACCCTTGCTATGGGTGATGTAAAGAGGAACCAAAATTCTTAAATATCTGGACTTGCAGAATCCAGATTTTCAGGTCTCTACTGTATGGCTATGATTAACGTGGACTAGTAAGAACTACAACAGACTTAAAGTTTCATGAATGTAGCTTAAATGCCACCCAAGTTACAGGTTGCTTGAAAGATGTGGGGAGCTGGAGTGGAACACATGAAGTAGCAGATGCAATCATTGGTTGAGTTACCTACAGTGACTTTGGAAATCTTAACTCTCCTTCTGTTCTTGTTTATGGTATCTTGGGTTCTGGGTTGTATAGCAACGTTAACTCATATTCTACATAGCTAGTTGAGTGTTGTTGCTGTCGTTGTTAGAAAGAACAGAATCAGAGTTTCCTGAGGAAAAAATAGTGACTCTAAAAAAATTGAAGATACAAAGAAAATGGAGTGTCCACTAGAACATATGAATGAAAATAACGAGGAGAGAAAAGTGAAAAAGCACAGAAATGAGAGAGGAAGAGAAAATCTCATTCCTTGTCAGCCCTGAATGGAAGTGTGTAGGTGTTTGTGGTCCTCATCATATCCACTAAGCTGGGGATCAGCAACACCAGAGCACACAAAGAGAAGCCTCCCAAATAGTCCTAATTGGAAGAACTGAGTCTAGAAGAACTAACTGAGGCAGTCAGAACTAACAGTAGCAACCGGAGAGTTTTTAACTGCATGGCCAGAGTTGGGCACGGAGGAAGGAATTATATGAAAACGAGAAGAAAACTGAAGCTAAAGAAGCAGCAAGAAGGAGAGAAGGGAAAGGAAAGTTTTATTTATAGGGATGGATGTTATATAGCATGATACTTTGTTTGGAATCTCAAATGCGTGTTACAAAATGCACTTAGAGAATGCAGGGTTTATGTTGCAGAGCCGAGCCCACTGACTTAAACAGTTCAGCATTAGATAGATTCCCCCTTGTTTCAGGTTAGGATTACTACATTTTAAAGAGGTTGGAGGGAGTAAAACAGCAGTACACTGACTTGACTTTCTCTCCAGTCAGTTTGGTCTTCATGTTTTTTTTCTCCCGTTCTAAAGTTTTGATCTGAAATCTGTGACTACAGCAGCTGTCTCAGAAACAAACAAATTAAACCAAATCTTCTATTAGTTTTAAATCCCCCGCAGCTGCCTCTAGTATGCAATGTAAATATTATTAACCCTTCAATATAAGTGTAGTATGTGTGAAAGCCAAAGTCTTTAGGTGGTACAAAGGGTGTGATAAAACAAGCTATAAGCTGTATCTATACAGAGGAAGAAAGGAAACCAGTCAAAATTAACCTGAAGAATCAAACAAGTTTTTTCACTATTAGACTAGGGCAAGTTCAGATTAAAATCAATGGAGAGTAAAAAGCACCTAGAAGACAAGGTATTATTGTCCTAATCACTTCTACATGGCTGCAGAGCACCCCCAGTGGCTTATCCTCACTCCTTTCCACTCTGTCAGACATACAATAAGCTCAAAGGATTGCCCATGGCTCATGTAGCCAATACAGGCACACTTGGCATTATCTACAGATAACTTTATACTGGCTCAGGAGATGGGCACACAGCAGACTAAAATACAACATGTAACACAGGTATCATGAATGGCCTTGTCTTACATATTAACTCTGCGACAATAATTAAGTGTCTTAATAACCCTTGGTTTTCTGAGACTTACAATAACCTGCAAGCAGAAATCATCATACTACAGAGATAAGGGCAAAGCAAGACAAATTCAGCAGTTACATATTCTGAAATGCCTTATGGAGCTGATTATATTACTTTTTAAACAAAAAAGGACAATATTATAAAGATAACTTGAGAAAGTGCTGAACTGTCGGCAGCACTTTAAACAACCTTTCCCTTCTTACTACTGCCCCTCCCACTACTCAGTAACACACCCAGTGTTTCTCTCATCTATCAATTCATGCCTGGTTAAGTTTGAATTTTAATTCCATTTTGCCAACCACATCTGTAAATACTGAAATGCAATAATTATGTGCTCACTCGGGCGTATGGGTTCACCACCGCGCACGATTCAGTTGGCATTTAAGAACGGAATGTGTATAGTAGTAAAAACAGTGCTAGCCAACTCTGTTGAATTTCAGTGCTTTGCCGTCATCATGGTTTCTTGCCATTGCAAACGGACAGATTAATATTGCTTTGAACAATCCTAAACTTCCTCATCCAAGTGCAAGCATGCATGTAAGACTCCCAGAATTAAAATATCCATCTGGGTTTCCATAAAACTCTAAAGAAATGACAACAACCCACCTTGTCACTTACATTTGATTTTATCTTTGCTTTATGCAGAAACAGTAACAGCCTCTAACCCAAAGCATGCACATACAGCCCTTCTTAATGTTAAGTTATAGCAACATTCTACTTACAAAAACTGTGCCCTTTAATCCACCTACTTAGGAAATGCATTCACATGTATGAATAATCCAGGTCTGACATTTAAATCAGGTACATGGTGTGTGAGTGTGTGTGTCTGTCTGCATGTGTCTTCTTCCCTGCAAAAAGACACCTGCACGAAGGAGAACAGATAGATCTTGTTGCTCTCAGCTAAGGTCACAGAGGCTTAGCTAGAATATAGCAATGCTAAGCCTCATTGGTTTTGCCTGCTGAGCCCAAGGCTGTTTCCTTGACAACGCAGCTGTGGTTGCTACGGCATCCACAGCCACATGTGATTGTCAAGGTTTACGGATGACCTAAGGTAAAATCCATTACTTAGCATTATTTTCTACAGGCCATTTATTTATTCTTTCTTTTAAAATAAATAAATAAATCTCTGAGACTCCTAAATATGTTCTTTATTCTGTCCAGATTTATGCCTTAAGGTACAGTATGTATTATAAATTATATTTATTATTATACATTATTATGTACTATGGGTGTCTTCCGACAGAACAGCTCTGAAGCTCCGCCATGAACTTACCCCCTCTGGGGTTGGACCGTCACTGCAGTCAGAATCTGTCCAGGCCCCTGAACTGATGTGATGGGGGCCTGGCCACCAGGGAGGGCAGGGAGCTGGGCAGATGTGCGGATGACCAACGATGGCCACCATGGCACCTGGCACCGGAGGAGAACCCTGAACGGGTTAAGTAAAGCGGGCTTCTAAATGTGAAAGCCTGCTTTACTGCCGGTTGGGCCGGGGTCCAACCATGCTGGCGGTTAGCATGGTCTGGGAGTTCCCCAAGTCACAGCCCAAGCTAGCCCCCACCACAGTTGGGATCAATCCTGGGCAAATAGGGGTGGGCCGTGGCTCTGGTTGTAGAGTACATGCTTTGCATGTATAAGGTCCCAAGAAATTGAATCCCCAACATTTCCAATTCAGGATATCTCTCGTAGCATGTTTGGGTGAGGCCTCTGCCAGGGATCCCGGAGGGTCTCAGGTAGCACACCCGAGTGAGGCCTCTGCTGGGAGTCCTGGAGGGTCTCAGGTAGCCCACCTGAGTGATGTCTCTGTAGAGCCGGATTTGAAATCCTGCTGCCATGTCACGTTGTGGCAGTACTGGACTAAGATGGACCATTGGTCTGAATCAGTTAGGAAGATCCTTATATAGCCTTAAACATCTGGCGCCCGAGATGCAGCTGCTTTCTGACATGACGGTGCTCCCCCCCCATGCCAAAGCGAGGAAAACCATGGCAATGTGGGCCACTGTCTCATTCGAAAGCACCCTATAATATTTATACAGTAGCACACCTGTACTTCAGGTGTCACAATCTTCTTCCTCTCTTACCATTCTAACCATGTCTCTCCTTTTCCTGAATCCATCTTTTGGCTCCCACTCTTCTCCAGTACCAGATTCAGGCCAGTACTTCTCTTCCCCTTCAAATCTCTCCAAATATTCTGCTTCTATTCTTCAGTGTGTCCTTGACAGCAGCTTCCTCCCTATTCCCAGCTGAGTTAATTAGCCATCTCAGTGGCAGTGCAGCATCCTTCCGCAAGAGGGCCACACTCAAAATGTAAGTTGCCTGCACATGCGTGGGATTTTCAATTAAGGTTCTTCAAGAGGCATTGTTACACCAAGGTGTAGACACAACAGCAACAAGGAAATGCATCCTAGAGGGTGTATGCAATGTAAGATCTAACTTCATGGTTTACAGTGCCACACGTAATATTTCTCATACTTTGCCAGACTTTTGTCAAATATTGCCATTATACAAGTGATTTAAAAGCTTTCTTTGGCAGAAGGTTAACAGCAGCAATAGACGGAATGCTTTGCAAGCATGTATCTCCATGGACTTCAGTGCAGTATGTTTAGAGAAAATTTGGTCAGCGGGTCTCTGAAGTATTCAGGTGAACTCAAAATGAAACTATTTTTTCCAGACTACCAGGGTTTCTGCTTTATTCTGTAGTTATGAAACATGTGCAAGTTATTCCTAGCAAATCAAAGAACTGGAAATTTTTCATTTCAAGCTACTATGCATGTAAAGTGGCAAGATAAAATCATTAATTATAAGGAGATTGCTCAATCATCATTGAAGCAATTTGTATATAAACATGATTTTATGGGATGGGATATGCCCTGGGAATAGGGGGCAAAGGTTTGCAAAGAGAGCGTTTAAACCTTAGGCTCCAGTGGACTAGAAGGATATATACACAGATATGGTTTTGAACTGTACCCATTTTTGTAGAATGAATGAATAAATTCCTTTATTGCCATAACAATCTGGTTTTAGCAGAATACAAAATTAATCAAATCAATACTAATAATATAGACAAAACCAATAAATAATTGACACAGGTTTTTGTATATATATCTATATCTATTTATCTATATATAAATAAAATATCAAAATACCATTCATTTCCCTTTAACACTATTGCCCTTTACCCTGTTGGGTCTTTGAACCATCAAAAATGGGTCGAATTTGCCATCTTCCTAATCACATAATCCTGGGTGTTTGCTAACAAATATTCTATCTCATTATAATTGGGCCAATATACCTTCCCCTCTAAGACCACTTTTAGACGAGCAGGTTGCAGTCGCACGACCCGCACACATGATTTTAAAAAATCCCACGAGGCGGGATTAGACGTGACGCGTCTAATCTAAATTTATTATATTTAGATACTGGGCTGTTTTATTATATATATTAGGATTATAGGATAAGAATATTTTGTATTATACATAGGTTAGGTTTAGCTTAGAGTCTGTATATTCTGATAATGACAATGTATTTTGTTAATAACAAAAATGAAAATGACACATTTTAATAATGAAAACGATAACAAAAAACAACATGGGGCCTTGATGCACACCCCTAACCAATAATTAAGGACTCTTACTTGGGCTTTCATTTCAACTGGAAGAATCCCCTGTCTGCTCGCATCATGTGCACAGGGCTACATTTAGGCACTCCCAAGACCACTCGTATCAGTTTATTCTGGAAAGTTTCTAAATTATTTTTAGCTAACCCTCCCCAGATTTTCGCACTATATAATGCTTGTGGAATCAATTTATGGTCTAACAGTTTTATTGCAGGGAATAGTTGTTTTCTCCCCTGCAATTCTCCAAAATTTAAGTACTCTGTTTATAGATTGTGACCATTTTAGATTTGTTGCACTGAAATCATTTTCCCACTTGCCTGTAGCTGAGAAAACAACTCCTAGTTATAAATCTGGACCTGTTCTAAAGGAACTGCGCCCATCCTCCAAGTATGAGAAACCTGCCTCTTATCAAAAACAACCATTTTGGTTTCATCATTATTTACTGCCAAATCATTTACTTTGCAATAGTCACCTAGAGTCAGGAGCAAGCATCTCATTCCAAGTTGAGTGGAAGATAAAAGCACCATGTCATTTGCATATAATAAAATTGTTATTTGTCTTCCTTTAATAGTGACAAGGATTGACAAGAAATGGTGCGAGTACGCATCCTTGTTTAACTCACTTATTTGTAGGTATTAATGCGGAGAGACTGCCTGCCCAGGTCACCCTAACTTGCACTGACGTATCTTGATATAACTTTCTCACCAGTGCCGTCAGTCTTTCATCAATATTCGTCTTAGGCAGTTTTCCCCATAATAGTTCTCTATTTATGGAGTCAAACGCTTGTCTTAGGTCAACAAATGAAGCATACAGCCTGGCTTCTCGAATATGCACAATTGCACATATTTATCTATTAAATGTGCAAGTACGAGCAGTGGTCCATTGTTGAATATCCCTTTCTGAAGCCTGCCTGTTCTTCTGCAGATAGACTACTGTCATTTGCCCAATTTTCCAATCTCACTAATAACGTTTTTGGTGCATTTTTGCTACAATATTTATGATTGATCGGTCTTTAGTTAGTGGGCACATTTCAATCTCCCTTCTTGAATATTGGGACTATTATACTTGTATTCCACCCCATAAGGATGACCCCATATAAGTTTATATGGTTGAAGAATCTACTCAACACTGGAGTCCACCAATTAATATAGTCTCTTAACATTTCCCCAGGAACTCTATCATCTCCTGGAGCTTTGTTTAATGGGGTTTGCAGGATTAGTTCCCTCACTACTGAGCTTGTGACTGGTGCCCATGTTCAGAGTGTCAATAATTCTGGTTCCTTTTCGCCATGCTCACTACCTTATTAAATATATTTGAGAAGTACTCGTGCCAAACTGGGCCTGAGATGCCTGCCTCCAAGGGATGAAAATTCTGGCAACTGCCACAATTGACTAACCACCAGAATTTTTTACTATCCTTTTGTGCCTCTGCTTCATGGAGACTTGCCCATAAAGGCTGCTGGTATAATGCCTTTTTCCTTTTAATTAGTTCTTTATATTTCTTTTTTTTGTTGCAGATAAAAATCTAGAACTTCTGAATACTTGTTTGCTTTGACACATTTAGCTGCCTTATTTACTGCAGTTTTAGACAACTGACATTCTGTATCAATCAAACCATGACAATTGACAGGGTTTCCTGGGAGCACCTGCTCTTGTCAATAGAACTTCCTTGACTCTTATCATTAACATAGTAAATAATGTCGGAAAGTCGCTATTATAATAATCACTGGCTATAAAGGATTCTCTAGCAATCATCATCTCCACTGATTAAAAAACGGCCCGGTTCTTAGCCTCCAACTTGGGGCCCCATTTTATTGTCCTACTATTTTTAGTTTCTAGCTGCAATAATTCGGGATTTTTATCATATTCCACCAGGAGAGATGCCTGCATATAATAAATTACTTTTAGTGGCAGGTGATCAACATCCGTATGCTAAAGATACAAAACTAGATAGTCGGTTTAGCATACTTGCTGGGGCACAGATGTAATCAACACCACTCAACCCTCTTCTGGACAAGAAAGTCAAATTGCCACAATGATCCTGGCATGATCTTCCATTTAGTTTAATTAAGTTTATTGTCGGCATGGGCTTTCGCCATGGCCCAAAATAGGGAAAAAGTATGGATACAATTAATGCAACACAACAGACAACATAAATTCTTAGCTATGATAAAAAGCAAGCAAGAAAATACTAAATCATACATCGGATAACAAAGAGATAACAGATAAATAGTAAAATAACTATGGGCAAGGGAGAGCCGCTTAAAAGTAAACAAATTCCGCCAGCTCGGACAAACCTCTTGCAGCAGCCCAGAACACAGTGGTAGGAAGAAAACAAATCCTGACTTAAACTAATAAGGATTTGTTAATTCATGCTTTTATTGTCAGCCTTTTTTTCCCAGCCAGCCAAACAAAGCATGCTATAGAAAGAATAGCCTCCTTGGAGGACAACAAGAGCAACTGTTTCAGAATATCAGCATCCCAGTGGGGAAGCCCACAAAGCAAAGGTTCAATCCAGACAGAACGTAGGCTACCATAATAGGGGCATTTGAGGACAAAGTGATCTAGGGTCTCAATTTCGTTGAGGGCACAAGTACAGCGGCGATGGTCGTATGAGACGCCGTCGTATCTGCCCTCAACAATTGCAGTCTGGGCAAGCTGGAACCTCAGCAGGGTATAAGCTCTGCGAAGTGACCTTTTGGGTAAATGATCGAGGTAGGATTCGAACTGAATAGCTCTCTTAATCAGCCCTAGCTGGGGTCCTACCCTTCAGCCACCAACCAACACCATATCCTCCTGTTTGGCCATGTCTAACACTCTAGTCTGAATTTCAGCTCTAATCGCAGTGAGTGATTTTCCCTGAAAGTATAACAAGGAGAACCCCAAATACCTCAAGAGGTGAGCTAAGTAGTTGACCCAAGCATATGGGTGGACCCCAGTATGACTGAGCTCCTCCATCAAGCAATGGAACTGAATAGATTCCTCAGAATGGGAAAGCAGTCTTAGCCAGAATCTACAAAAGGCCAATTTGCTACAAGTATCTATAGATAGCACACCAGTTTCTGCACAAACTACCGCCCCAGGAACCCCCTTTGCCTACCATAAGAAAATGACGGAGAAATTGTGATTGCGCCCTTTCTGGAACTTCGGTCCCAGGGAAAGGTATAATTTCCAAGCCAAAAGTTGCTGCTGACTGGAACTTCAACTGAAAGGCATCTAGAATCGAGGACATAGGCACACCCCTAGATAGTCTAGCTGCCCTTGTGATCTGCCATTTAGTGCTCTCCAATTATTTCTATACAAGAAATGGAAATAATTACAGTTCATTAGCATTTATTGTTGGATCCTTAGAAGCTCTTTGTGGGGTAAAAAAATCATCATAAAACTCAATACCCATTAATTGAGCACTCTTACGGTCATTGTTCCAAATTTAGGCATTGAAATCACCAAGCAACAGAACAGAAGCATTGGAATAATTCTCCTCCAAATACTCAATAAATTCCTCTAGGTCCTGCCAATAGGGATGTGCGAACAGAATGCGGTTTGGATGCTCGGTTCGAAACCCGAGTTCGGGTTCGGTTGTTCAGCTCGGGGGTGTTCAGTTCGGCCGAACTCAGCCGAACATCTGAAAACAGTGCTAGCAATAACGAAATTGAATTTTTTTTTCAGTATCAGTATCATTTGGCCCTGAAACCACCCCTGGTGCCAGGAAGTCTACTCCTCAGCTGCCTCCCCTTTCCAGACACGTTTTCCCGCCCAAAGCCACATTTCTCCCACCCCCGAACTCATCCAAACTGTTCGGCCGTTCGAACGTTCAGTCTGGACGTTCGGTTCGGTTGTCCGAACAGGCTGAGTTGGGCTCGAACTCCGAACATCCGAACTGTGTTCGCACATCCCTACCTGCCAAAGTTGCGTTCGATCAATAAACCCTAATGAGGGGAGCAGATATAAATGTATAAGGATCAGTCACTCTGCTCCCTAACTTATCAAAACAACCAATGCATTTTCTGGGGCAGCTTGATGCTCTCAAAGCCAGACTAACAAATATGGCAACCCCTCCAGCAGGTCTCCCTACCCTGGTCATTTTGCATACGGGTATAGCCCAGACTTTATACTCCGTAAATGCAAGTTCCTTCATATTTACTACCCATGTTTCTTGTACATAGATGGCACTATAATGTGAAAAAAGCTCTCGGGAATCATCAGAAAAACAAGTTGCCCATCCTGCAACATTCCAGGATACAATATCTAACAGACTATTCCTTACCACCTGGTTTTCACTATGTTCCAGTCATGGTTCTATAATTTCTGAGATGAGAACATTTTGGACATCTATCCCTAAATTCTCCTGCAATTCCTCTAGAGTTAATGCTGCCTCCTCTACATGGGAGGGCGGAGGCCCTACTTTCCTCCTTGATGGTTACAAGCTCTGCTTGTGTGGAGCTTTGCAAGGGAGCCACCCCAGGTTCATCTTTGCCAAGGGAATTCACATCCATCTCTATGGCCAAAATTTCACCAACAGATGTTTTTCTTAAGACCTTCCTAGCCACCTGAGTACCTAATTCTTCAGGTTGTAAATACCTTTCCTTGGATAAATTCTCTGGTGCAACTATTATCATGTTATCAGCACAAGTCTTAAGCCCAGAGGCTTGATAGTCTAATGCATTTCTCTTCAGCTTATCTTGAATGTTCGCTAATCTTTGTAATAACTTGTCTTGTTACAGGACTGATAATTTATTAAATGAAGCTTGCTAGTTTGCTAAATCAACATGTGTTATAATTTCTGTTATACATAGTGCTGCCAGATGTATCCTCAGCTATTTAGATGGAGTAATGTTTCCCTTAGAGTTGTGATTACAGAAATTTTCTATCTCCATATTTGAATCATTCTGAATGGGAGTCTTTTGAAGTATGGCATTTCTTTTTAAATGAGATCTTATGCAGTTTCTCCTACCCTGAGAAACAGAGAAGTTGAGATATGTTTTTAATATAATAATTACTTCTCCAGTTTGGAATCGCACCATTAGGAAATGGGAAAATATTTAAAACTATCGGTTTTTAAAATCTAATATCATACACTGCTTTTCAGTCCTTGATCTACCGCCAAGCAGTCTATAGATTGACAAGATCCGCCTGGAAATTGCTTCCAGGTCCTCTCCCCCTACCATTCCCCCCCTTTCCCTCCTCCCCCCACCTCCATTGAGGAAATCTCCTCCCTGCTCACCTCCTCCAACCCCTCCACGTGCCCCCTGGACCCCGCCTCCTGACCTCCATTGCTTCCAACGTCGCCCCTCCCCTCTTGCATATCATCAACCTCTCCCTCTCTACTGGCTCCTTCCCCTCTGCCTTTAAACACGCCACTGTCTCCCCCATCCTCAAAAACTCCACTCTGGATCCCTCTGAACCCTCTAATTACCATCCTGTCTCGCTCCTCCCTTTTGCTTCCAAACTCCTGGA
>QEPC01001091.1:1202979-1217387 GCA_003113815.1 Sphenodon punctatus
TCCTCCTCCATCCCCTCCCTCACCCTCCCACGCCTCCCCTGCTCCTCCAACTGCCTTTGTCCCTTCTTCCTCGCTGCCCTGCACGCCTGGAACTCCCTCCCTGCCCTCGTCCGCCTTGCCCCCTCCCTTTGTACCTTCAAGTAGCTCCTCAAAACCCACCTCTTCCGCTCTGCCCTTCTTAACTCCTGCTAATCATCCCCACCCAGGATTATCCCCTACTTGTTATCTGTAAACTCCTATTTACTGTAACCAAACCAAGAACATGTACCTGAGTTCACGCATCCTTGTGAATGTCGCATCCCTTGTCTCTCCCTCTGTTCCCCCTTCCCTTTCTCCCCTCCCTCTGTCTTTAGATTGTAAGCTCTCAGGCAGGGACCATGTCTATTTTATTCTCTGTAAAGCGCCAGGTACATTTCTGGTGCTATATATTAATGCTAATAATAATAATAATATTTCTTCTTTTTGAAACCTGTCTCACTGAGGCACCTTCATCATGTTGGACATTACATATTTCTTTAACCTCTAAAACATCGGGAACAGTTTTATTTAATTTAACTGAACCTAATTTCTTAACAACTTTACTAAGTAGATCAGAAGTCTCATGTAGTACCGACCCCAGTTCAGATATATTATCGAATATTAAGGACACTGTTTGGCTGATTAAGATACACTGAGTCTTCAAAAGTTCTTTTACATCATCAAATGCAATGTATCCTTAAAAGCATCAGGTGCTGCTTCTTCCTGGGAACAATTTTCAGCACTCAGATTGTCTAAGCTCTTAACTTCACTCCTAGACTGAAGTACAGAAGATTCCAAGAGTCTATGTGGGCTCTGGTCGTTTTCACATGAAGCTAGACATTCAAATCTATTTGAAAGCAAAACATGTGAAAGGAATGCTGTATTCTTACAAGGAGATGCAGCGATGACGTAATCCAAAATTTTTGCTTGTTTCAAGCAAGGAGAAACTATATCGCCAGTGGGAAAGGACATGGGCCTTGTTCTCTTTTTATCAGTCATGCTAATTGTTTACTTTGCTCTTACAATCCCGTTCAAGTCTAAAATCACCCCGCTGGCTGAGGACTTACTGTTCGGATGGGGCCTTTAGACAGTCAGACAGTCTGGCCCAAGGCCCACAGGTCTCCCACAAGGGTCTCACCCTTGCGCGCACAGCCCTTGGCGCATGCCTGCAGCACAGCCATAGGCCTCAGCCCCTGAAGAGAGTCCTCCTGGCCGGAAGGGGTTCAGGCATGTCCATGTCTCCAGCGCTGCTGGGCTGTCCCAGTCTGGAGGTGAAGCCTTCAGGTTACTTAGACCAATATCTGATTGTGCTAATCAGCACATTAGTTGTACCATATCAACTTAAAACTGAATTACCTTGTCCACCTTCAGGTCTTCTAGGGAAGGATACAGAGACATTTTCACACAATTTCACGGCCGGGTTGATAGCAGCTTCTCCTAGACCATTACCGAGAGGTTGTGATCGCTGTGCTCAGGAGGGAATGCAGACAAAGCACAGAGTAGGAAAGAGAGCAATTGCTCCACTCCACCCATTTTTGATATTGCACATGGAACAAGAGATGGGACAGCAGTAGCAAATAAATAAATTAAATATTCTGAAGTAAATACATAAATAAATATTCCAAAGTAGCATCCATTTCAGAGCAAGATGCAGTAATCAGTGGATGGAAACAGACGTGACGGCTGTGAGGCAGCGGCCTGACCTGGGCTGGGCAGCGGTGGACACAGTCTGGACCAGGTCAGACTACACAATAAATATCTGCATGGCCGGGCCGCCGGGGAGGATGGGAAAATGCACAAACATGTGGCCAATTGATCCCACACTGTGCCCAGTGCCCTGCCCCCCACCATGATGGGCAGCCATGGCACCAATGACAGCCAGTCTGGACTGTGTCTGCCAGGCCGCAGCAGATGTGATAGCCCGCTGTGGCCGGCTTTGGCCAAATTGGGCGGAACTTAGCCCGAGCTGTGACCTGGACACAGTCTGACTCTGTGGGTGTGAGCCTGGGCTAGTCACTGACACAGCCTGGGGCAATCCCAGGCCAACATCTGGTGGCGCCTGCACAAATGTGAAAGTGAGGTCCAGTGCAAAATGGGTCACAGGGAACCCCAGCAGCCCAATGTCATGTCTGTTTTCACCCAATGACACAGAATCATAGAACTGGAAAGGTACCTCAGAGGCCATCTAGTTCAACCCTCTGCTCAATGCAGGAAATCTGCAGCTACAGCATCACCGGCAGATGGCGGTCCAGTCTGTTTGAAAACCTCCAGCATACATGAGAAGGCAGTATGTCTGCTAGTGAAGAGAGTCGCGTTAGGGTTATCTAGTGGACGTTAGTTATTTTACCTCCTTACATACCCTTTCTAGGATACATTCCCTTTTTGTTTATTGGTTTTACTCATAACATTAATTTAAAATAGCCTACTGTATTATTCTGGTGCAGTGCCTGCTTTTAACTAACTCAGCACAGTTAAGTTGCTGAAGAAGCTAGACACTTGACTTCTGCTAACTTTTCAGGCTAGAAGTTACAATTTTAATGAAACTGTACCCCAAGGAAATGAATTTCCCCCCCATTGTGGATACTGACAGTTTATTTTCATTACAGCAGACAGCAGGTTACAACTTTTTATCAGGGGCGGCTGGTGGGTCTTGAGGTTGGAGGGGCAGTAAGGCTGGCGGACAATGGTGGGCGGAGCAAGGGCAATGGTGGGCGGCATAACCCAGCAGCAAGGAGTTCCAAGGTTAATGTTGGATGGACATTACATTACTTAATCAAGCAATTTCAGTTAGGTTAGGCAGGTTATAATCACCTCCTCTGCCAGGTTTAAAAGCAGGCAGACAACCTTAAACCTCACTTACAAGCAGTTTTTGCAAAGACAAAGACAAACACACACACACACACACACACACACACACGCAGCAGAAGTTAAGAACGCTGCTTCAGAAAGAAGGAACTTGCTGCATGTATGTTGGAGGGACCCCAATCCCTGCTTCAGAAGTCCCTTTTGAAGCAGTATTCTTGCCGTCTGCTGCGTGTGTTGTGGGGTGGGGTGGGGTAGGGATTTCAAGGCCCATGAATCACCAGACTCACAGTTACATCTCAGGATTTAAAATGCATCCCATTTCCAACATTGTGAACTGAACACACACTTAAAGATCTCATTTCCAGCATCCCATTTCCAGCATTGTGAACACACACCAAAAGATCTCCAGACTCACAGTTACGTCTCGGGATTTAAAAAGCATCCCATTTCCAGCACTGTGAACAGACACCTAAAGATCCCATTTCCAGCACTGTGAACAGACACCTAAAGATCCCATTTCCAGCATCCCATTTCCAGCATTGTGAGCACACACCAAAAGATCTCCAGATTCACAGCTACATCTCGGGATTTAAAAAGCATCCAATTTCCAGCATTGTGAACACACACCTAAAGATCCCACCCTCGGGGGGTGGGAGCAGCGTGGGGGGACCCTCAGGGGTGGAGGGACCCTGGGAGGGATGGGAGCGGGGTGGGGGGACTTTCAGGGGGGGTGGGAGCCCTCCCCCCACCCTGCTCCCAGGGTGGGGGGAGGGATCTTCAGTTACCTGGCTGCAGCTCCAGTGGTCCCTGGTGGCAGGCAGAGGTGGGGGTGTCCTTTACTTGTTTTAAATTGCCCGCGTGTCCTGGTCCTCTGGAGCCAGGACGTGCGGGCAATTTAAGGCTAAAAAAAAAAAAGTTCCCAAACCCTGCCTTGCCGCTCTCCCAACCCCCCGCTGCTCTGAGCGGCAGATTTGTCGGGGGGAGGGAGCGGCAGTGGCAGGGAAGGCTGAGGCTGGCGGCGGGCTGTTGAGAGCGTGCAGCCAGCCTTGTCCTGACCTGGACCCAGACTCCATGTGCGACTGAGGCAGGGAGCAGCGTGCATGCGTGCTGCTCCCCGCCTCAGTCGCCCGGCCCAAAGCTTCTTGCCTGGGCGCTTGCATCAAGCGCCCAGGCAAGAAGTTCCATTGCGCACATTAGGCGCAATGGAAGAAGGCTGGCCCCTCCCTCCACAGCACGTTCTATGCGTGCTGTGGACTGAAGGGCTCAGCCTTTTTGTCCCTTCCGGGACCCACTCTCAGAGCGGCTCTGAGAGTGGGTCCCAGAAGGGAGATAGAGTCTGACAGCAGCAGCTGCCTCTGAAGCAAGTCAGAGACTGCTGCTGCTGTCAGAAGTGATGGTGCGGGGTTTCTGGTTTTTTTTCTTCAACTATGACGGCACGGTGGGGTCCCCCACGGCACTAGGGGGGCAGTGCCCCAAATTTCCTGGGGGGGGAAGCCGCCCCTGCTTTTTATTAACAGTTTACTACCAGGCATAGTGCTTAGTTTTACAGGTATAAAATCAAAATATGTGAGTGTGAAGAATGTAATGATTTCATGGCTGATTCACATTTTCATTCCCTCTAAAGCTCTAGTGTCCTATGTTATTGAAATTTAAATTAGCAAAAGCTCAGATATTGGAACACAAAATGTCACTCACCATCTGCCAAGCCTTTTGAGCTAGCCTGATTTGACATGTTCTAAAGGCAGGGACCCGAGTTGACTGTGCCCCAAAAATTTCAATTCTGCATTCAGCAATGTCCAGTTCTGCAAATTTACTGCAAGTACTGCTGCCCAGTTCTGCAAATTCACCGCGAGCAAAAATTTGCCTTACCTTGATTTGCATAACTATGCATATTTTCCCAGCATGCATTTTGAATAAAATGACAAAAGTCAAGAGGAAAAACAAAAATACTGTGTATTCCATCTTCACCCTACATTTTAACATAAATTGGAGCTGAGCGGGGCTAGAAGATTGGCAGAACACAGGTACCCAAGTGTGGCATAAACTGACTTTGCCCAAGTAGATGGGCCATAAACACCTTTGTACATCGAGAAGAAGAAAGGGTGAAAGACTCCTAATGGCAGGGAAAAAAATAAAATGTTTAGAGTGGAAAGTTGCAGTGGTCTGAAGGTATCTGTAGCTTCCACCCTACCAAGAGGACACAAAGGAAGTTTTATTCATTATCAGGGACCAGAGTTCACTGCACCAAAAATCTTAAATTCTGCAACCAGTGAAACCAAATTCTGCAAATCCACCACGAGCATTAATATTTGCATAATTAACTTGATTTGCATAAGTATGCAACAAATTATACATGCAAATTTGCTTTCCAGCATGCTTTTTCAACAGGTTTGATTTAGAATCACAACTTGTTAAACAAACACCACTCAAATCCTCTGGAATTTCAGCATCCCAGAACACCCACCTCATGTTAAAGCCCCAGACCCCCCTCACCGAAAGATAGGGTTCTAAGACCTTCCGCCTCCCCCCTAATTCATCTCCCAAGGGCCTCTTGACCCTCAAGGTTGTGGTCACACACCCCTGACAGATGGCAGCTACAGCAGCTGTTTTAGTATGGGGTCAGGCGACAAGTTAATGCCCGAGTCAGGATTTAAAGATCCTTTAGACAGACAGTTTCCACTGCAGTTTCACTGCAATTTCAGCCTGTCACTGCGAGGACTGGCCGATTCTGCAAAAATCACTGCAAATTACAGCAACGCAGTCAACTCGGGTCCCTGCCTAAAGGTCCATCTCTAGGCTCCTACTTGACATGAATGCACCTCTTCTGTGTTTTGAATAGACAAACCAAGTAATATGTCATCCAAATTCAGCTGTAAATTATATGACTGAATTCATGGAAGGCAAAATACTGCTTATAATTGGGAAACTGTTTTGACCAACCCTATATTTGGGATTTATGAAACTAACCAAAGGAACAGAGACAATGGGGCTGATCCCGTGCCCTACACACGCTGCCACGCATGCATATGCACGCTGCCACAAGGTTTGCGTGCCATAAGCCTCGTGCTGGGGGTACATGTATCATGTGCCGCATGTACTTCGTGCAGCAGTCTGCAGAGCATGGGATCAGCCCCACCATGAGGAAAGTAACACTTTGATTGCAACAGGCCTTCTTTCTTTCTTTTTCTTTCTGTTTTGAATGTTGGTTTTTCACAGATTTTGGATGCAGAAGGCTTAGCTTTTGCTTGTAACAATTAATGACTATGGGCTGACAGCCAATTTGCAACACAGGCTAATGACAGCTGGCCCACAGTTTGGATATAGTTAATTCCTCTTGGCTCCAAAAAGGAGCAGAAGGCTTCCATGATGATCCTTCATGTAGCTCTGTCTTTGGCGTCACTTCCTATCAGGTCGACCTTCTTAACCTCATGAGCAGGGACCCATGTTCATTGCATTTTCCCCACTGCTGCTAATGGAGAAACTCAGTGAATGTGGGTCCCTGCTCATACTCTCCTCTTCTTTGGTCTTCATCTCTTCTTACTTCTCTGAGGATTCCACACAGGGTCTTGTCTCGTAACAATAGTGTGATATACCCGCTCCGTACTCCCCAATCCTGGTTTGTGTTTTGGGCCAGGCTCTTCTGAGTTCACTTTTGGAACCCAGTGCTTCAGCCTTGTCTCGTCTGTCTGCTCCTCTCAGTTCTGCTTTGTCTGTCTGTCCATCTGCTCCGGTTCTGATTCATCCATCCATCCGATTCAGTTCAATTCATCTCGTCCAGTGAGGCCTTTCAGTCCGTCTGTTCATCTGTCTGCCCACCGTGTCCTGTGAGTCCACTCGTCAGTCCTGTTTTGTCTTCCCTACCCCGTTGTCCGTGTGTTGACCCCTGTCAAAGACTAGAGACCCACTCCTGCACAATGCACCAATCCTGGACGATGCCCTCTAGTTCCGATCCTGCACAATGCACCCTCGCACTGATCCTGCCCTACTTACCTAGCACCGATCCTGTACAATGCACCCTAGCATCTAACTTGCACAATTTACCTAGCACTGATCCTGCCCTACTTACCTAGCACCAATCCTGCATGATGCACCCTAGCAGCAATCCTGCCCTACTTACCTAGCACCGATCCTGTACAATGCACCCTAGCATCTAACTTGCACAATTTACCTAGCACTGATCCTGCCCTACTTACCTAGCACCAATCCTGCATGATGCACCCTAGCAGCAATCCTTCCCTACTTACCTAGCACCGATCCTGGACGATGCACCCTAGTTCCAATCCTGGATGTTGCACCCTCACACTAATCCACACCGATCCTGTACAATGCACCCTACCACCAATTTTGCACAATTTACCTAGCACTGATCATGCCCTACTTACCTAGCACCAATCCGGCATGATGCACCCTAGCTCTGATCCTGCCCTACTTACCTAGCACTGATCCTACATGATGCACTCTAGCACTGATCTTGCACAATTCACCTAGCACCAGTCCTGCCCTACTTATCTAGCACCATTCCTGCATGATGCACCCTAGCACTGATCTTGCACAATTCACCTAGCACCATCCTTCCCTACGTACCTAGCACCAATCCTGCATGATGCACCCTAGCACCGATCCTGCCCTACTTACCTAACACCGATCCTGCATGATGCACCCTAGTACCAATCCTACCCGACTTACCTAGCACTGATCCTTCCCTACTTACCTAGCACTGATCCTGCACAATGTACCCTAGCACCAATCCTGCCCTACTTCCTAGCATCTATCCTGCACGATGCATTCTAACACCGATCCTGCCCTACTTACCTAGCACTGATCCTGCCACTACTCTGTGCCCCAGCCCGTGCTCCTGACAATGATTTGCATCAAATTAGCAAATATATGCAAAATCAGAGGCTCAAACAAAAAGCAGTCTTAAAAAGCTGAAGGACTTGCATCTCTATACAACAACCTCACTCATAAGCCAGACTTCAGCCTTTGTGCTGTCAGTTTTTATGCCCGAGTGAGCTCTATCACAGCACTTCCCTGAACTACTTGGCCTCCACACTCCCATGCCCAGTGAGCTTTACAGTTTACAGAGCCCTCCTTCGGACAGTAAAGCTTTTCCTACACTCCAGCCATGTCTCTCGTGTGGATTTTTTGACAGATGAGATGCCCTGAGGCACACCACTTTTTACATCTCTCCATTGTGAAAACTGACCATTAGTCCAACCCTTTGCTTTCTATCTTTTAACCAGTTTCTGATCCATAGTAGATACTACCTCCTATCCCATGACTTTTTAATTTTCTCAAGAGTCTCTCGTGAGGAACCTTTATCAAATGCTTTCTGTGCCAGGTCCGGTAGCACAGAGACTGCCGGACCTGGGTCCGATGAAAATGAGAGGTACAGCCAAGTGTTATCAACATTTTAATGACATCTCACTCTGAACCACCTCACACCCTTGCCTAATGGCTGCAGGTACACGCTGAACAAGAGCAGGGACAGAATAGAACCTTGTGGGACACCACACGAGAGGTCACGGGGGGAAAATGACTTATCCCCCAGCATTACCTGTTGATTCCTACCGGCTAGGTAGGAACGGAACCAATGTAGAACTGTCCCACCAGCGAGTCACCAACAGTTTATAATCAACCATGTCAAAAGCTACCGAGAGATCTAATAAGACCAGTAAGGTCGAACGTCCCTGCTCCATCTCCCGGCGCAGGTCGTCAACCAAGGTCACCAGCGCAGTCTCAGTGCCATACCCTAGTTCACCCAGGGTATGGCAGTCTGGGAGGTATCTAGAAAGCTGAGGCTATCTAGATGCTTTTAGTTTCTAGCTGCAATTAATTTGGGATTTTTATCATATACCGCCAGGAGAGAAGCCTGCATATGGTAAGCTACTTTTAGTGGCTGGTGATCACTAGGGCACAGATGTAATCAACACCACTTGACCCTTTTCTGAACAAGAAAGTCTAGTTGTCCCAATGATCCTGGCATGATCTTCCTTAATTGCTCTCCAATTATTTCTATACAAGAAATGTAAAAATTGCAGTCCATTAGCATTTATTGTTGGATCCTTAGATAATAATTTTTTTACCCCACAAAGAGCTTCTAACTCGAAAACGATAATGAAGAACAACATGGGGCCCTGGTGCATACCCCTATTAGTCAGCTGGACATGGGCAAAGTCAACTGGACTAATTTGGTCACTTCACCAGACACTGTGCTTTATTTAGTGCTGCCAGAAACGTTCCCTTCAAGCTAATTTCATGACCCCTGTCCTTTGGCCTCTACCCGTGGGTGCTTCCCACCCTGGGCTCTGGCGTGGCTTTTCTGGCCAGACAGCTCTAGAATATGAGCAGAGAGCTAGAATTACCTGAGTATCTTGAGGCTAGTTCCTTACTTAACACTCCTCCTCCCTGATGGTCTTCCCTCTAAGCTTTATGCTTTGCCTTATATAACCCTTTGTCCTTAGCTGTCCCATAGTCTCCTGCACCAGCAAGGCAGATTAGCTGGAAGTGCTGCCACCAACAACCCTGCACTAGAGTATCATTCTCTGCAGCTATTTCCAGCTGCTCCTACTCCAGACCTCAACCTGTAAGTATTATGGGGCAATCCGTTACAAAGGGCAGTACAATCCTCCCTCCATGGAAGTCAATGGGAATTTTGCCTTTCACCCTTATGGAATCATAGTCTGGAAGCAAATCATGAGTTGCTTAAATATGTGACAGCCCATGACAAGAATAATAAGTTGGTGGGCGTTGTTTATTCAGAAGGGAAACCCTGCAAGGAAAAGAGGTCATTTGAATATTATTGAGGCTGCCAGTCAAAAGCCTATTGTTGAATGGCATCTACAGTGCATGTGCCCTAAAGACAAGTGTGTGTGCAATTTGTAATAGAGATAGAAAGAGTCAAAAAGGAAACCATGAAGATGCATGGAGGAGCATGAATGCTGAGCATGTGGTACCTAACAAAGAGTCCGGACATTGTATGTGAACAATTATCCTCTGTATTAACTTGCCAGAGTCAACCAAAACAACAACAAAATCCAAACCTTTTCTTTTGTGTTTTAGCCAACTGGAAGCAGATTCAAGGTTCCTTTGGAGCTCTGCAGCAAGGATGGTTGGAAACAAGATGCAGCAGCCCAGAAAAGTTTCAGCTGAATAAATTGGCCGGGGTTAAAAGCTGTTGTCTTTGGCTTCCACTGTTTGAGCTGGTTTGAACCATTTGTTGCAAATAAACCAAAACCTATTAATATGAGCTGTGCTGTTTATTATTTATTTATTCAATTTGTATCCGGCCCCTCCTGCAAACAGCTCGGGGCGGCTAACAAGTTAGTTATAAAACAATTTATAAACAATATAATAAAACAATCCATAAAAACACTACAATAAAACAGGCTGGGATAATAAATAAATAAGGGTGGGGGAAGGTAAAACACCCCCTCCCCAAAGGGCTGGGTGAACAGCCAGGTCTTACAGATTCGCCGAAATGTCAAAAGGCTTGGGGCCAGGCGAGCATCCTCCAGGAGGGAATTCCAGAGGCGTGGCCCGGCCACCGAGAATGCCCTCTCCATTGTGGCCCTCGGGGGACCTCCAAGAAGGCACCCCCGGCAGACCGAAGGAGCCGCTCTGGGGCACGGAGGGCAAGGCGGTCCCTGAGTTATGAGGGGCCCAGACCGTGAAGGGCCTTGTATATTAACACCAATACCTTGAACCTGGCTCGGCACGCTAGTGGCAGCCAGTACAGAGTCCAGAGCACAGGTGTTATATGCTCCTGACGGCCCGTCCCTGACAGGAGGCGGGCCGCCGCATTCTGCACTAGCTGCAGCCTCTGAACCAGAAACAAGGGTTTACAGTTTGATCTTGCCTCTGCAGTGCTTTTGTTCTAATGAGTCTAGTTTTTAAACAAAAAAATTCATTAGGTAACTCTCAAATTAGCATTGTTGAAGTAATGAATATCTGAAGGCACCTGAAATAAAATGGCCAATGATGTCTGTCTGGCTCTGTTCCCACCTCGGTTATTACTCCTCCTGGTCTTATGCTAACAAACAAGATAGTCGGCACCCAGGAGTGCCCAGCTTGTCGTCTTATTTTTCTGCAAATGCACCAGGTATGCTCCATGTATACCAATGGCACTTCACAACTAATAAATAATACAATACAGCTAACCTGCCTCATACTAAGGAACACTAGAAAGTTCACAAAAAAACAGTGGCATAACCCCTGCCCTTGTCCCATTTCCTGCTGCCTACCTAAGTGGAGACCTGGGGGTTGTTCTTACTCTAGGTAGGGGCTTGAGAGAGGGGCAAGTCTTCATGAAGCAGAGGCACAAAAGGATAGTAAAAAATTCTGGTGGTTAGTCAAGTGTGGCAGTTGCCAGAATTTTTATCCCTTGGAGGCAGGCGTCTCAGGCCCAGTTTGGCACGAGTATTTCTCAAATATATTTAATAAGGTAGTGAACAGCATCATGGTGAAAAAGGAGCCAAAATTATTGACGCTCTCAACATGGGCACCAGTCACAAGCTCAGTAGTGAGGGAACTAATCCTGCAAATCCCATTAAACAAAACTCCAGGAGAGGATGGAGTTCCTGGGGAATTGTTAAGAGAATATATTAATTGGTGGACTCCAGTGTGAGTAGATTATTCAACCATATAAATTTATACGGGGTCATCCCTATGGGGTGGAATACAAGTACAATAGTCCCGATATTCAAGAAGGGAGATTAAAATGTGTCATTTTCATTTTTGTTAACAACGAAAGGTCATTTTTCGTTATTGCTGTCATTATCAGAATATACAGAATCTAAGCTAAACCTAACCTATGTATAATACAAAATATTCCTATCCTATAATCCTAATATATATAATAAAACAGCCTAGTATCTAATATATATATATATAGGACTAATATCTATATCTATATAATATATGGACGGGGGAGACAGACAGGGGAAGGGAAAAGGAAAACTCAGAGGTATATCCACTATCTCTAATCTATCTCTAGTCCATATTGATCATCTAATATATATATATATCTATCTAAACTATACTCTCTCTCTCTGTACAGGGGGAGACAGGCAGGGGAAGGTAAAATGTAGGGGTAAGGAATAAGGATTCAAAAGGTAAGGTGGTAGGGATATATATGGGAGGATTTTTAGTGCAAGCAGCAGCAGATTCTGGAAATGCACCCTGACAGAGCAATATCTAACACAGAACCAGAGTCAAGCAGCCAAACCCTGCAGTATAAAGGGTTGCGGTGCCCTCCCCCAGAGCTGCTCTGATTGGTTCTGGGAGGCAAGAGGCATTGAGCAATCACAGGGTGTCATTCAACTGCCTGGGACGTGCTTGCGCTGCTCATTGGCCAGCGATTACATCCATCAGGTCCTTCCCCTCCCATCACAGGCCCAGTTCAGGAGTTCAACACTGTTTCTGGCTGCTCCCTCCTCCCCTCACCAGCTTTCCCTCCAAAAAACACCTGCCAGGCAGTTAGGCAATAATGAAATCAGTAACGACTTTCATTATCATTATTTATTTCATTATTCTTTTTGTCATTTTTGCTATTGCAATAACGATAACAAAAATGACAAATTTAGTTTTCGTTATTCATATAACGAAAACAAAATGCACACCCCTATTATTGGTACAGGTTAATGGATATACTAAATGAACGACTCGCTAAGCTATGCTGGCAGGAAACTATGAGCGCAGACTCTAAGTTTGGGTGGAAGGAGAACCTGTGCGCTATGTTAAATTTGGCAGGATTCTATTTTGATTTAATGCAAGGAGTTCCTAGTGATCATTCACATACACATTTCATTTATTTGTGTCAGCATATTATGCTATAACAATTTTAAAACAATGTTAAAAAATACAATAAAATAAAATAATATAAAGAAAGGAGTGCGAATTTATTGGCATAAAAAAAATAAATAACATGGAATAGCTCCCACCAGTAAATATCTATATTACAATTCGTTCCCTCAAAAATAGATGGGGAACTCCAAATCAGCATCATATAAGTCCTACAAAGATAGTTCATCTACACTTAAGTATCCATTGTTATACTGATTGGCTGCCATTGTAACGTATGTCATACATTGCTTTAATCTCATTCTCCGCCCTCCCATGGGAGTGATGTTTCCATGTAAGTATCAAAAAATACATATTAATATGTTTACTAAATCAGTAATGAATCAGCTGTCACTGTGCCTTATACACTTAGGCTGTCTTAATCCTTTTTTCACCTTCATAAGATAGAAGGCAATTGCTTTAATTGAGGGAATGTCAGATGTTGTGAGCAGCTTGTTCATCTTAATTTCAGTTGGAAGAGGAAATTCTTTGGCTACTGATCATGCCAAAGAGATCTTTACAGCTAGGTTGCAAGTTATATACACCCAAAAGGACATGGCAGCACTGAGCTGAAACAAGATTGCTCCACTACTCACTAAATTTAAAGTAAGACACTGTTTAGAATACTATCTGATGATTTTAGACAGTTATGTTACTTGAAATGCATGTACTTTACTGCACTTTCAATTAATGCCCTCTAAAATATTGGAGGGAAGGTACCAACAGATTCCTTGTGAACTGCATAGATGCCTATGTAGTTTACAACAAGCGGAAGATCTTGATCATTATTTGTTTTATTGACTTTTTACAGAAACTGTAAGAAATCCAGCATTAGAATGACTAGTATGCTGCTTTTAGATGAGCAGGTCGCAGTACTGCGACCCGCTCACGCGATTCTTCAAAATCCCGCAAGGCCACGCATTGTTTAACGACCGCGAACTAATACCTCCATGTGTGAGGTATTTAGTTTGCAGTCTTTAAATAACATGCGACCACCTTGAATGTGCGATGCGTCATGTTTAATCCCACCTCGTGAGATTTTGAAAAGTGACCTGCTAGTCTAAAAGTGGCCTTAGAGGGGAAGGTATATTGGTCCAATTATAATGAGAAATAATATTTATTAGCAAATACCCAGGATTATGTGATTAGGAAGATGGTAAATTTGGCCCACTTGTTGATAGTTCAAAGACCCAACAGGGTAAAGGGCAATAGTGTTAATGGGAAATGATTGGTATTTTGATATTTTATTTTGATTCTCTAATTTTAATTCAAAACCATATCTGTGTATATATCCTTCTAGTCCACTGGAAGCTTCAGCCTAAAGTTTAAACACTCTCTTTGCAAACCTTTGTCCTCCCAGGGCATATCCCATCCCATATCCCATCTCCTCCTACCTTTCTGACCGCTCCTTCAATGTGTCTCTTGCCAATTCCACCTCCTCCTCCCTTCCACTTTTGGATGCTGTTCTCCAAGGCTCTGTCCTCCTCTCCTCTTCTCTATCTATACCCTGTCCCTAGGCAAACTCATTGCCTCTCATGGCTTCCAATATCACCTCTACGCTGATGACACTCAACTCTCTCTCTACTCCCTCTCTTTCTCCATCTATTAAAGCTTGCCTCACCAGCTCTCTCTCTGACATCTCCACCTGGATGTCTCAACGTCAACTCAAACTCAACATGGCTAAAACTGAACTTCTTATTTTCCCCCCTGATCCTTCCTCCCCCTCTTCCCTGTTGATCCTCATC
>QEPC01001091.1:1227394-1241902 GCA_003113815.1 Sphenodon punctatus
TTTTCTTCCATCCAATGTTAACCCTGGGAGCTCCTGGGTTGTGCCAGGGTTTTGCCACTGTTTCCCTTTTAAGCTTGAAGTGCATTTTAGACTGGGTTTTCTTCCATCTGATGTTAACCCTGGGAACTCCTGGCTGCTGGGTTATGCCCTGGCTCCGCCTACCGTTGCCCTGGCTCCGCCTACCATTGCCCTGGCTCCGCCCACCAGCTCACCGGCCTTACTGCCCCTCCAAACTAAAAAAACACCAGCCGCCCCTGGACTTAAGGCATGATGGGGGGATCCCCAGTGTAGCAGGGACCGGCTACCTAGATCTGCCTGGATTTTAAAGGGAGCATAGCACCAGTCCAAGAGGTGCACGTACCTGTCCCTTACTAGCAGAGGCTCACACTAGTGGAGGTGTCAGAAGGCTAAGGGAACAGCTATAAATCTCCAGAGTTAGGCTGCCTGCCCACATTCAGTTTTTTCTCGTGAGAATCAGTCGCACAAAAGAACAGCAATAATGCAAGATCCATGTGGGCTGCACGCCCACGTGAAGTTCTCACGGTTTCTTCAGTGGGTGGATCTGTTGTGAAAAATGGATCCTTGCCTGCATTTGGTCCCTAGGTGAGTTTCTCACTGAGTTTAATTAATGTTAAATTTGAATGCACTGTACACATTCAAATTTAATGTTCATTTCTACTCATATGAGTTACAGGGCTGAATTTCCCAGCCCTGTCATTGTGATGAAACTAACTTTAGTTTCCCTGCCGAATGAGGAAGGCTGCTTGCCCATGTTACACAATCTAATGTTAGATAGCAATTAACGTTAGATTGTGTAATGTGGGCAAGCAACCTTAGAATGAGTGGAAGCAGCTGAGACTGGGTGTGGGACAAGGTCTGAACTGAAGCCAAAAGTCTGAGCCTGGAATTTCCCAGCCCTCCAGCAGCCCGTCAGAAGGGGTCCAGGCAAAAGCTGCTGTCCTCCAGGCACTTCCTCCCTACAAATGCTTCCCTCAGGCGCTGGGGCACCAATCAGGGCCGAGCTTGTTGTTGCCTGGGCTGCCTGGAACACGTGGTGCTGCTGCTGCTGCCAGGGAAACCCTGCTGGCTGACTGCAGACCATGCAACAGTGCAGAGGCCAGAGGTGGCAGCGGCTGGAGGGGGCAGGGAAAGCAGGAGCTTGAGAAAGAGGCACAGATACCAAGAGGCTGAGACCTGATTGGAGGGAAGATAGTACCCAATCAGAGGGGCTTGGGAAACCTTGGCCTCCAAGGTGTGGACTGTATATTTATTTTATTTATTTATTTATTTACATTTATTAGCCGCCCCCTCATGCACCCTCTAATTTATTCATTCATTCATTCCAGAATTTATATCCCGCTCCCTCCTGCCCAATGGCAGCTCAGGATGGCTAACATGTAAAAACAATAAATACATAAATACAAAAATATAAAATAAATTTAATATAAAATCTCAAATACAAATGAGGCCAGAAATAAAAACCTCCACCCCCCAAAAAACCCCACCCACTACCTGTCCCCCATACCAAACGCCTGGCAAAACAGCCAGAGTTTACATTGTTTACGGAAGGAAGGGAAGTCCAGAGACAGGCGGACTTCTGCCAGGAGAGAGTCCCACAACCTTGGCGCGGCCACCAAGAACACCCTCTGCTGGGAAAAATGGTGGAAACCATAATTAAGGACCGAATTACAGGGCATGTTGACAAACATGGCTTAATGGGTAAGAGTCAACACTGATTTAGTAAAGGTAAGTCATGCTTCACTAACCTGTTGGAATTCTTTGAGGGTGTAAATAAGCATGTGGACAAGGGAGACCCAGTAGATATAGTGTACCTGGATTTCCAGAAAGCATTTGATAAGGTCCCTCATGAGACACTCTTGAGAAAATTAAAAAGTCATGGGATAAGAGATAGTGTTTTACTATGGATCAGAAACTGGTTAAAAGATAGAAAGCAAAGGGTTGGACTAAATGGTCAGTTTTCATAATGGAGAGATGTAAAAAGTGGCATGCCTCAGGGATCTGTATTGGGACTGGTGCTGTTTAATGTATTTATTCATGATTTGGAAAAGGGTTTTAAGAGTGAGGTGATCCTGTGGGCAGGAAGGGCGGGATAAAAATCTTTTATAAAATAATTTTTTAATTTTATTTTTTTTTTTGCAGACGACACCAAGTTATTCAAGGTCGTTAAAACATGAGCAGACTGTGAGGAACTGTAACGGGATCTTATGACACTGGGTGCCTGGGCATCTAAATGGCAAATGAGATTTAATGTGGACAAGTGCAAAGCGATGCACGTAGGGAAAAATAATCCAAACTATGCGTACACAATGCTGGGTACTAACCTAGGAGTTACCACTCAAGAAAAGGATCTGGGGGTGGTTGTGGACAATACAATGAAATCCACAGCGCAGTGAGCAGCAGCAGTCAAAAAAGCAAACAGAAAGTTAGGAATTATTCGGAAGGGGATACTGAGAATAAAACTGAGGATGTCATAATGCCGCTCTACAAATCAATGGTGCGACCGCACCGCGAATATTGTGTGCAGTTCTGGTCTCCCCATCTCAAAAAAGACATAGCTGAAGTAGAAAAGGTACAGAGAAGGGCAACAAAAATGATCAAGGGCATGGAAGGGCTCCCATATGAGGAGAGGCTTGGAGAACAGACAACTGAGAGGAGATATGATAGAGGTCGATAAAATCATGAATGGTGTGGAACTAATAAACAAGGAGCAGTTATTTACCCTCTCAGCTAGTAATAGAACTAGGGGACACTCCATGAAACTCATGGGTGGCAAGTTTAAAACAAATAAAAGAAAATATTTTTTCCACTTAGCATATAATTGGGTTGTGGAATCTACTGCCAGAGGCTGTGGTAAGGGCCAGTGCTATAGCTGAGTTTAAAAGAGGTTTGGACAATGTTCTGGCAGATAGATCCATTAGCAGCTATTAGCCCGACAGGATCAGGGAACATGATGGGAGCTGGGGGAAAACAACAGGGAATGGATTCCCCATTGTGACCTGTTGGGTGCTTCTCCCAAGCCACCGTGATTGGCCACTGCTGGAGACAGGATTCTGGGCTAGATGGACCATTGGTTTGACCCAGTATGGTACTTCTTAAGTTCTTATATTCTCTCAAATGTCGCCGCCCCGGATACCTGGGGACTTCAAAGAGGGTGTTTCCGGCCAACTACAGGGGTCGATCCAGGACCCAGGTGTGAGGCGTTCCCACAGGTAATCGGGGCCCGGACTGTATAAAAACATAAGATGTGCCATACTGAGTCAGACGAATGGTCCATCAAGCCCAGCATCCTGTCCTCCAACAGTGGCCAATCTCGATTGCATGGGAGAAGAACCAACAGTCATAATGGACAATCCATTCCCCGTTGTTCACTCCCAGCTTTCCACAGTAATACATAATACAAAAAAACATAAAACAACCCGTACCCCCAAACCATCTCCCAACTCTTCCCCACCACAACACCCCCTACCTCCTAGCTCATCCTTTACACCCACAACTCCTCTGTTACCCTAACTTCCACCACGAAATGCCCTTGTGAGTAGTTCTACACCACCTCCTAAAGGCACTCATGCTCAGACATTAATAAACCTCCTGGGGGAGGGAGTTTCACAACTGTTGCAGTGGCTGAGAATGCCCTCCTCCTTGATGAGGCCAAGGGGTTATATTAGGGGTTAGGGGACTTTGTTTGGTTTAAGCTGTCTATTTTTGAATATATTTTATGTACTGTAACCCACCCTAAGCCTTGATGGAAGAGGATAAAAATGTGAATGAATGAATGCATTTGATTACATCAAAAAGGAGAAGTAGAAGGTTTTGAAATAACGCATATAGGGGGAGAAAGAAAAAATGTCAAAGATATCACTGAGGCTGAAGAGATAGATTAATTTTTATGGTGGTTGAGTGTTACTGCCATGCACTGTGAGATCCTTGAAATCACTTTCACAAGTGGAGCTGCATTACAATCATTCAGTCAGCCTCCATCAGTGCAAACACTTTTAGGATCACATCAGTGGTTATTAGGCATTCTTTACGTGAAGCGTAATAGCAAATGCCTTATGTGGAGTTGCGTCTGTCTGTGCCCCCATTTTGTCTGTGATTCTGTATCAACTCTGGAACTACACCAGCCAGGCAGAGGTGTGATACCTTGTTTTAAAGGTCTCGCCAAGACAAGGTCCAAATGCCCACCCCATGTTTGTTACATGTTTGTTCCAGAGATATGAGGGCCTACAAACCTCCAATGGCATGGTACAGCTATTACTGCTCCCTGCCTGGCTGACTCTTCAGACGCAGCCTGTCACATTAGCCATGACAAGGGAATGATGTCATGGTGCCTGGTGACCAGGGATCTTAGTGCTAGTTGCCAGGGTGACTGGTAGGGAGGGGGCCAGAGGGCAGCGGGGAGGGGGAGGGGGGGGGCGTTATAGACAGCAGGGCCAGCAGGGGAGGGAATAGGCTGGCAGACGGTCAAGGATGAAGGGCTGTAAAGAGACACCCTGGGAATGCATCTTTCCTCCCTTGTTAATTATTAGCCAGGTGCTGCCTCAAAAACCCTGTTTATGGCTCACCAGGTCACTGCGCAAACTATGTTAAATGTAGCAGCATGTGAAGAGGAAAGACAATCTTCACTCTTACCAGCGGATTTCATTTTGATATACAAAATCAGTGCATATCATCACAACCAACAAATTGTTGGTATATAAAGAAATGACAAGAACTACACCTTTTTAAGAAGGCTCTGCCTCGGATGTAACGATGGGATATAAAAATGATGAAGGCAACAGATAATTGTATTTTACAGACCTCAGATTGGGAAGGCACCAGGAGCAAGGACTGTACACAATGCATCATCAAACATCAGCATCATTTATTTAGTGCTAGCAATATACCTGCCACTGAACAATCATTAATTAGAGACAGATCCCTGCCCCAAGGGCCTTACAGTCTAGAATGGACAAGGGATGGGAGACAAGGGAGAAAAGAGTAAGGAGAGGCAGGGATACATTCATGAGCTTGAGACGTCATAGGTATGTGCGTGTGGTAGAGATCCTATTTGCTATGCTGGGGAATTAGCTGCTCTACCACAATTTCATGCCCTGTCCCAACATGCCGGGCTACAGGGCTGTTTTGGTCTCCAGCCAGCCCCACAGCCAAGCCTTCTCCACCAAGATTGTAACTATCCAAAACCAGTTCAGTCCCAGTCAAATGGATCGAACCGCACAGTCCCATCTGGGTGTCCCAGGCTCTGTCCTGCTGCTCAGGTCCTGTGCCGCAGGGTCTCTGGCTCCTGTGGGTTCCAGTTCCCTTCTTTGCCGTGCATGGGCACCATTCTCCACTCAACCATTCCCTCTGTTCTAGAGGCAGCCTGCTTGATTTAGGCAACTTCCAGCTAGTCCAGGTGCAGCCCCCAATCTTCCGCAGCCAGGTGCACTGCATTCCTTTCGGCTTCCGCTCAATGCAGCCTCCCACTCACCCCTCAGGGTAGACACTAGCCAGACATTTCTGTAGCCTGCTACAACATGCTTAACTTGGTTTCAGTTAATCTAGGAGAAACAAAAAAAGGGGCACAAGGGAGAGGAGTACATAGGAAGAGACAGGACGATGGTCTTTTTTAAAACGTGACGCCACTGGGGGGAGGTGGTCTGGAGTCACCCTGCTGCAGGGTGGGTGCAGATGGGCGCAGTCATCCCCCGCACAGAGCAACCTGCATTTTCACCAGTTGCTCCGTGGGGGGCAATGGGTGGAGGTGCGTGTTTCGCAGGAACGTGCACGCACGTGCACACGCGCACTATTTTGCGGGAGCATGCACGCCCGCATGCCGCTGCTTTTACACGAGACGCACCCACCCATGTCCACTGGGTGGGCATGAATGGATGGGTCTTGTTTTAAAAGGACCTATGTTTATTATTATTATTTTTTATTTATTAAAATTTATATGCCGCCCCTTCCTGCTATAAGCATCTCGGGGCTGCTAACAGCATTTAAAAATATATAATGAAATAAAATACATTGAACAACACGAATAATCCCAAAGTTAAAATAGCCCAGTACCAAAAACCCCTCCCTAGCCCAACCCACCCATCCCATCTCCCTCGGTAAAGGCCTGGCGGAACAGCCAGGTCTTACATTGTGGGAGGTCAGCGGTCAGGCGGACCTCCAATGGGAGGGAGTTCCACAGCTGCGGCGTGACCACAGAGAACGTCCTCCTCATGGTCGACACCCGGGAAACCCAGGGGACCTCAAGGTGGGTCAACTTCTTTAAGAAGTTGAAAGGTCACAGTGCACGTGTCTGGCTTAGTTACAGGGGAGAGGGGGACCCTGAATGAAAGGCAGCAGAGGGAACATAAGTGAGCAATCTGTGGGGGTGAGGAACTAGGGAAAGCCTGATGGAAGAGGTAAGTTTTCAAGAGGGATATAAAGGTTGGAAGGGAAGGGCAGAACACAGGGGGTAGCAAGGGAGAAGGGGCGAAGATCTGACATAGCAATCAGGAATGAAAGGCTGGGATATCCAGGCATCACAGAAGACCATACCAGAGGGAAAGGCAACCTAATCACCTTGAAATCAGGCAGGTAGTTATTTGGAAAGAGGAGGCAGATGGTTGAAAAACAGCATTAACTGATTTTTCAGATTATTATAATTTTGTTTCTAAAAATTGCCATTTAACTTAACTTCTTCTTGCTTCCAACATCTAATCTATGCAGAAAAATAAAATACTTCCAAGCAGAACAGAATTAAAGTATCAGGGTCTGAATGAGATGGTTTAAAAAAATGTCAAGTCTGCAAAACCTAAACTTTCCCCATGTCTTTCATACAATAAAACTAAAACACCATGCTGATAAGTAGCATAGATATGCTTCATCAGTCACATTTACCCAGCTATTCCCTTTGCATTTATTTATTTATTTATTTTTAAAAATTTCTACCCCGCCCCCTCCTGCCACAGGCAGCTCGGGGCAACTTACAAATTGTAAAACATCTAAAACATCAATTAAAATCACATAAAAGGAGGAAAAGACAAAAAACATCCCACTCCACCATCTCCAAGCCCCCCTCCCATTACCCATCTACCCCACCAAACGCCTGGTGGAACAGCCAGGACTTACAACTTCTATGAAAGGAGGGGAGGTCCAAGGCAGGCTGCCGCATTCTGCACCAGCTGCAATTTCCGAGCCGTCAATCTTGTGGAGAATTGGCTTCTCAACGAGATTTTTCAGAGTCGAAAATCTCACGAGAATTGGGCTTCTCATGAAATTTTTGAAAATGGCTGCCAGGCACCTGCGCATGCACAGAATGGCTGTGGTGTCATTTTGTGCACGCACAGAATGCTTTGGAGTCTCAAGAATCCTGTGAGATTTTAGAGAAACTTGAAAAAAAAAACTTTTCGCACATGCAAAAAATGGCCGTTGTGGGGGGCATGCCATACACAGAGCAGTTTTTAAGGTTCTCGAAAACCTCAGCGAGAATGTGCAAGATCTCATCAGGGCTGTGAGAATTAGCTGCTTGACAAGATTTTCAGAGCTGAGCATCTAACGAGAATAAGGATTCTCGCCAGCGTTCTCATAAAATACTCAAATGGCTGCCAGGTGGTCATGCAAGCACAGAATGGCCACAGCGCTGTTTTGCGCATGGGTACAACGTTTGGGGGTCTCAGTACTCATGCTAGTTTTTAGAGAAACCTCAAAAAATGCTTTGCACATGCGCAAAATGGTCATGGGGAGGGGGCAGGGACATACACACCAAGCCCTGAGATCTTGTCAGGTCTGTGAGAATCTCACACATTCTCGTTTCACCTCTACTAGAGAGAGAGCCCATTTCCTACAATACGATTTAGTAAGGGAAAGACATAATACCATCCAAATGTTTAATTTAAAAAAGACTTCGGTTATACTTCTGTCTTCTTTTTGCCACCACTGTAAATAAGAAATGCAGCATGACTTAAAACATGTGCCCCCTGTATCACTCACGGATACACAGCATCTGAGCTCGAGCACTCCGCTCTTCCTCATTCCCTTTTCTCACCCTCCCATGCCTCCCCTGCTCCCCCAACCGCCTTCGTCCCTTCTCCCTTGCTGCCCCGCATGCCTGGAACTCCCTCCCTGCCCTCATCTGCCTGGCCCCCACCCTCCACGCCTTCAAGTCCCTCCTAAAAAACCACCTCTTCTGCTCCACCCTTCCTAACTACTGCTAATCATCCCCACCCAGGATTATCCACCACCTGTTATCTGTAAACTCCCAACTTACTGCAATCAAGTCAAGAACGTGTACCTGAGCTCTTGCATCCTCATGAATGGCGCATCCCTTGTCTCTCACTCTGTTCCCCCTTCCCTGTCTCCCCTCCCCCTGTCTTTAGATTGTAAGTCCTCAGGCAGGGACCGTGTCTATCTTATTCTTTGTAAAGCGCCAGGTACATTGCTGGCGCTATATAAATGCTCATAATAATAATAATAATGCTTGCAACAAACTTCTTTGGGTATACTAATGATGGGATGTAATGAAGAAAAGTCTGAAAGTCTCATCAGAACCATGTAACAATTGTTTAATACTCAACGTGAAACTCCAGTTGCAGGAGGGGCAGTTGTCTTGCTGCTCACTCCCTTCTTGTAAATTCCTTACACATCATGGCCTGTCATAGACTCATAAAGCAAGCAATACAAAAAGCTGACAGTCACCCAGTCCAGCTCCTGCGGCACTGCTGCTGGAGTCAACACTTTTCCTAGTGTTTGACAGTCTATTATTTACATTACCATAGCACAAAAAGAATTAGGAGACCCACACTTCTTTGAAGAAATGACCCCTGCCTCAAGGAGTTTACAACGTAAATATTTTATTTTTTTATTTTTATTTATTTTACAAATGTCTACCCCACCCCTCCTGCCATGCAGCTCGGGGCGGCTTCCAACATTAAAACAATAAAAATAAAATCAATTTAAAAATAGTCATAAATATTTTACAATATTAAACAGGGCTAGACAACAAACCACCAAGAAACAAATAGGTGGGGGAACTAAAACCTCCCACCCTACCCACCCTCCCTCCCAAAGGCCTGGGAGATTTTTCATTTCATTTCATTTCACCTTTTATTTGTACCCCGCTCTCTCTCGCCTACAGCAACTCGAGGTGAGATGATTGGCAAACTGTGATAACATGTAGACACATGTTACATAACATGTAAGTAAATTGTCAAAGATACTTGGTACATTTTCTGAAGTGTACTCAGACTATCCCCTTAGTCCCTCTATCACTTTGTCCAGATGACTCAGCATCATGCTTGGCCAAAACGTGCTATTGATTCACTCTTCCCAACATAGATAAAAGAGACATGTAGTCAATGTGTGTGGAGGGAGAAGAATAAGTAGCCAGTTATAGACATTGTTCATGCTTATAATACTGGAAACATCTACGTTTCAATCCTTCAAACTTGAAGGATTGAAATAAAAAAGAGTTAATATTAAGCTTCAGGATGATACCTAATTTATCTTTTATTTTGCTAAAAGATGACAGCTTTGAAAGTGTCCAGTGATCCCACCTTACTCAACGAGTTAAATAATCCAAAATGTGTTTTAAAGCAGACTTTACTGGATTATATGTGTATGCCTAAATTCTTCCAGCTTTCATAATATGCATAATTTGTCAATGCTAAAACAAACCTGAGGCATTCAAATATCTTTTACTTACTCAACTCATAATTGGTCTCCTCTCCTTACTTAAATCCTTACTAGTGGATTTCAAATGCCCTAAAATAAAGAGCTATGGAAGCACAGTAGAAAGCTTAGCTAAAGGAAGCACAAGAGAGGCAAGATAAAGCACCTTATTAGTTTCCGCCTCTGAAAAAGTAAAAAAAATAAAATGGAGGACAACCGGCTAGGCACTTGTCCATCAGTGTAGAAACAGATATGGGAATTATTATGGATCACAAACTGAACCTGATTCAACAATGGGTGTTTTCAAACAGGACGGTGGCATGGCTTAACCCGCTTTAAACCAGAGGCCACTGTCATGGTGAAAGGTGCCTGCCAAATGTTTCCCCAGGCTGGATCTTGACCACAGTGAGTTCTAACCCAGGCTGCGACTTAGAGAAATCCCTGAGTTACAGCAAAGCCTAGCTGCCACCATAGTCGTGATCAGTCGTCAGACCCAGAGTCAAGTGGGCTTTCATGCCTGAAAGCCTGCTTTATTTGGACCCAGTCTGGAGTCCCAATGGTTCTGTGCGCCATGGCAGTTATCACTGGCCACCATGTCTGCCCATCAGCAGGGAGGGCGCTGCACACAGTGTGGGGTCAGAACTGGGTGGATGTACATCCGTCTGTGTTCCTGCCCCTCTCCCTGGCCACCATCATGTTAGGTCAGTGGCCACTGCCCAGGCAAGTCCATCACTTCTGAAAGCACCCAGTGTGACACTATTGCAAATGCCATTTTCGCCAGCATGAGCAGAAGTATTGCATCCAAGACATGGAAAAGAATGGTGCCCCTCTACTTGGCAGTAATGAGATCCCACCTGGAGTATTGAGTACCACACTTCCAAAAGCCTATGGACAAACCAAAGAAAATTCAGAGGAGAGCAATACAGATGATAAATGCCATACAAAGAAAGGCTGAAGAAATTGGGAATGTTTAGCCTAGAGTAAAGAAAATTAGGGGAGGACATGATAGCAGTTTTCAAATACCCAAAATGTTGCCAAAAAGATGGAATAATAGATTTTGTAGGAACCTGAAGAGTTATTTAGTCCAACCAACTGTAGGGACGACTACATCCCTGACAGATGGCTCTCTAACCTGAACAGCTGTTCTTCATGGCCACAGAAGCTAGAACAAGGAGGGAGTGGGCTTAAATTGCTGCACAGTAGATTTCGATTAGAAAAACTTCTAACAGTAAGAATGGCTGGGCAATCAAATGGACTGCTTAGGGAAGCTGGGGATGCATTGGATGAGCATCTCTCCGATGTAGGCATAGCAGGTGGTTGGGTTTGATGCTTCTTGAGGTCCCTTCCAATAATAGTATGATTTATTTATTAATGATGAAGAATAACGGTTAACACGGAGTGTTATGGAAAGGTGCAATGAAGAGCAAGGCTGTTAAGCGAGGAATGGAATGGAAGAGAAAGGGACAAGATTTTATTATTTATTTATTTTACATTTTTACCCCGCCCTTCCACAAAGGTTCAGAGCGGCTCACAAATAAACATAAAATACAAGTAAAAGACATTAAAATAGAATCCAACAAAAACCCTACCCAGTGCAAGCCAACCACCCAACCCTTATCCTTGCCCGCCAAATTCCTTACTAAAAAAAGGTTGTACACCTTATTTTATCCTGAAAATCCCTTTGTAACATCGTTACTTTGTGTTTTATGGAATTAAAGGGTGCAAAATATAAATATTCAAAACTACAGCGTTAGGGGAAAACGCTCGACTTACCAATCCTTTTGTTGTTATGGCCAACGGACACCAACGGTCACTGGACAATGCTCTTTAGTTCCCTAAAAAGAAAACACACAAACCAGTGAGAATCAGTATGCATAGGACAGTGCCTTTGTACATAGTTGTACTCTCACCATCAATACAGCAATATGCAAGCATATTTAGATATGCAAGCCAATAAGCTAAATTTGCCTCTGTTACACTAGGTAAGTATTACTCATAACCAATGATCCTGATTTTATTGGGAGTTCTGCCCTAACATGGATTATAATTTATGAGGTCATGACGTTTGTACTGTCTCGACTAGGCTCTCGCAGGAAAATACCATGCTGTTCTGAACTGGAATACTTGTGAACAGCATCAATGTGAAAGGAGAGTAACAGGACTCACAAAGACATTCTAATTAACACCTCAAGGAAATAGAAAGAGCCGGTCCCCTCTATGCATCTTAGCTTCAAAGAGAACAGAGAGAAATTAAATTTCCATCTGTGCTGTAAGGTATTTTCTCCTTTGCAGGGTGAGCCCTAATAATAAAAAGTTTTGAGGCACATTGAAAAGGCACTTTCTTCACATGGGCTTTTAACTGACTGTGTAGCCATAGCTATGAAAACTCTACCAACACTGAGACTGCTTTCGGATGTCACATGGGAGGGGCGGGAACTTGCCCAATTGTGCCTGTGGCTCTGTAATTGTGGGGATTAGCGCCTGAGAGAATGCACGAATCCCATTTTATCACATGAGAACAATCACGTATTACCGGGTCCCCCACGTTACTGTAGCCTTTACAGTGACACGTGTGATAAAAGGGGATTCGTGCATGCTCGCAGGCACCAATCCCCGCAATTACAGAGCCGCGGCAGTGATTGCACAAATTCCCGCCCCTCCTATATAACATGGAAAAGCAGCCTGAAAGTTGTGCTAAAAAGTTTTCACAGAAAAACACATGCTGTGATATAAAGATTGTCATTGGCAACAAACTTGAGTAGATTGCGAGCTCCACCGGAATCCTAATCTAGCCATAGGCAGCACCTCTCTCCCCCACTCCTACCACAAACTGACCCCCAACCCAAGTCCTAGAAGAGCACCAGAGCAGGGTTGGTGGAGCTGCCGCTCAGAGCCCCTGCCTTTGCTGGTATCCTGCTGGTCCTCAGGAAAAGGATCTTGGAGTCATTGTGTATTACACAACATCAGCTGTGTGTGAGAGAGTGGTCAAAAAAGGGAAACAGAACGTTAGGAATTATTTGAACAAGCATAGTGAATAAAACAGAAGCTATCATAATGCCACTATGTAAATCTATGGTTCAATCACACCTTGAGTATTCTGTGCAGTTCTGGTCACCCCTTCTCAAAAAAGATGGGGTAAAACTGGAAAAAGTATGGAGAAGGGCAACAACAATAATCCAGGGTATGGAGGCTCACTAGGGTAGGACTCTTCAGGTTGGAGAGGAGATAGGGCTGAAACGAGATTTCTCAAAAAACCTTGTTAAAATTCCTGTCAGCAGATTTAAAACAACAAAAAAAGGAAGTACTTTTTCACTCAACGCACAATTAACTTGTGAAACTTGTTGCCAAAGGATGTTGTGAAGGCCAGTAGCATAGATGGGTTTAAACAAGGATTGAATAAGTTCTTGAAGGATAGGTCCATAAATGGCCATTAGTCAAGTTGGTTGAGGGATGTAACTTCCGATTGTTGGAAGGTGGTAGCAAATAAATAGCAGGAAGTGGATCCTATTGAGGTTCACTGTGGTAGGACCTGGTAAAGCAGTAACGCAGTGTTTAGTTTAAGCTGGTTTTCAGCAAGAACCAAGCAGAGTAACAGCAGTGGCAGGGACTGATTGGGCAGTAGCAGTGGTGGTGTGTAAACGCGTCCCTAAGGCTCCAATTGCACACCACACCTTACTGTGATTGTATTTCAGTGATCTCTGAAAAGCAGGTGGGATAGCATGGAAAGGCATCACCTTATAAATCACTTTGTTGCTAATGTAATATAAATTAGATGAGTTTGCCAGGGTTTGTGATGGGGTGGACTGACCTAAAATACAGGAGTTAAAGACCTGCACTAATGAAAGAGGCGCTTCGTTCTCACAAATAAAGCTGGGGAGAAGCAGCATGAAGGAGGGGAAAGCCTGGCTCCTATAGATAGGCTACCAGCCTATCCTACTAGCAGGTCCTTTCACTGCTACTGTGCATGCTGACATCCACATCTTGGTGGAAAGGGATAGCTTTGCTCCAAAACATGCATTGGTTGGTTCCAGACAGATTTCCAAATGGAAACACACTTTTAATATCCCCTTTACATTTTCTACTCAATGTCAGGACCCAGCCTTGAACCCATGCTGTGTGTACTGGTACCCCTACCTTGACTTGCCTGCCTTGTCCTGTCCATCATCCACCTGCTCTTCCCCCTAGCTTTGTCCTCCAGCCTTGGCTCCCACCATTGTGTCCTATTCTCTGTGTCCCCTTCCCCATCCTATGTTCCTTGCCTGTGTCCTGTCCCTTAAGCTGAGTCTTTGGGCCTGGATGTCACTCCTTTGAGGTAGTGGTAGTAATGTCAGAACCCAGCCTTGAAACCACACTTTCAGGGGTTCTGGAGTGATGGCCAACCCTCCTGTGCCACTGTCTCAGCCTGCTTCAGCCCCAGCCACTTCCCCCAAGAGGACTTCCTGCCCTGTCCTAGCCATGCCCCACCTCCTGTCTGTCTCCAGCCCTATCATGCCTCCCAGCTTTCCTGATTGGTTGCCAGCCAGCATGTAAGGTTTCAGGGGTGACTGGTGGGTCTTGAGGTTGAAGGGGCAGTAAGGCCGGCGGACAATGGTGGGCGGAGCAAGGGCAATAGTGGGCGGCATAACCCAGCAGCAAGGAGTTCCAAGGTTAATGTTGGATGGACATTACATTACTTAATCAAGCAATTTCAGTTAAGTTAGGCAGGTTATAATCACCTCCTCTGCCAGGTTTAAATGCAGGCAGACAACCTTAAACCTCACTTACAAGCAGTTTTAACAAAGACACACACACACGCAGCAGAGGTTAAGAACGCTGCTTCAGAAAGAAGGGACTTGCTGCATGTATGTTGGA
>QEPC01001091.1:1242659-1253927 GCA_003113815.1 Sphenodon punctatus
GTCAGTGATCTTCCTTCCGGGACCCACTCTCAGAGCGGCTCTGAGAGTGGGTCCCGGAAGGAAGATCACTGACAGCAGCAGCAGTCTCTGAAGCAGAAGTCAGAGGCGGCTGTTGCTGTCAGAAGCGGCAGCGCGGTTTTAAAAAAAAAGTAGGGACGGCGCGGTGGGGGTCCCCTACGGCGCTAGGGGGGCAGTGCCCCAAATGCCCTGGGGGGGGGAAAGCCGCCACTGTAAGGTTTGCTGGCCAGCATCAGGAGCTGGGCAGAACACCCCACCCGCCTCTAGTTCTGTGTTACCCTTGCCCTTTTGCTCCCAGTCCCAGTCCTTGCTCTGGGTCTTGCCTCCTGCCCTCCCACCCTTCTCGGATCCCTTATTCCCAATGTTGATCCTGACCCTGCACCTCAAACCCCACATCTACTCATGTCCCGGACGCCCCTCACCCAACAACCCCAATGCACCTTCATGCAGTAGGGAAGAAGTTGAACTCCATCAGCAGTAGTTCTTTCTGATGAGACTGACATGTTCCCCAGTAGGGGAAGATGATGTTCCACTGGGATAAGCAAGAAATCACCACGCTCCGTTAATCTGCTACCCTCAGAGGCTGCATCTTCCAGCCCTTTCCACATTGGTCCAATTTCTTTCTGCCTGAGGATGAGATGGTGCTTTAAAACTCATCAGTGCCAACTCCACATACTTTGCAGGTTAAACTATGGAAAGGTAGCATGTAGCCTCTGTGACCAGGGCCATGTGTCCTGTTTATGCAGATGTTAGGCAGATGATGGCTTGCAGGTGTCCATTACAACTGTAGTACACAGCGAAGTAAAGCAACCTCGCTAAAGTACAAATTGGATTACTGTGGAATATGAGATTCCACACGGCAAATTTCTGGATGCAGGTTTGTTACCAGGGAATGATTATTTACTTACAAAGGATTGGAAATGCTGCAGAATAACAAGTAATAGAAAAGAATTGGCAGCCACTTCCCATTGCTAAACAAAGATGTCACAACACTTTGTCTTCTAATCCAAAAATCTTGATTTTTAGTCTGGTTTGCAACGGAAAGAAAGCTCTGTGTGTGTACAAGGATGTATGTTCCCTTAATAACTTTCCATCCCACAGCCTGATTTCAACCATATTTGGAACAGGAACAGAGTGCCCATAAATAAGCAAGGTCCCAATGTTTTGTAACCGTAAGTACAGCTGAAGGAGAGTTATGGCTCCTTTTGTATTCTCCCATGTCTATTGACATATTGAGTTTAATTTCCCCCTTAATGACTTTTGGTCCTGCAGGTTGATTTCAACCAAACTTGGCATAGGACCCAAAGAACAGGGCCATAATTTCACAGCAATAGGTGCATGTTGAGGGGAGATAGGGTCAATAAAGTCCACCAATTTATAGTCAATCAATCAATCAATCAATCAATCAAGGTTTTATTGTTTAGCCAAAAGGCCTTAACAAGGCAACAAATACAAATACTCCAGCAAAACATAAAATAACCAATATCCACACATACAAAATTTTAAGTAAACAAAGTTTTAAAATAGGCCGGCTAGCGGTTCTCCAAATACTCCCCGCTACTTCCACCAGAGATCCTCTCATCAGCATAACATAATATTACTTGTCACTATGATATTGGGGGTAGCCAAAAAAGTTAACCCTCGGCTTCCGACGGTAGTTGCACAAATATAAGTTCTTTTGACTACTCATAACGGGGATTAAATGTAGTTACGTCCCTCACACAGGTGAATATAGAAGTAAAATATAAAAATCAACCACCTACCCCTTCCCCCAGCTATACAAAAATTTGGTCAAAATATAGGGGTTTAATGGATCTCTTATCCTAGATTTGAAAAATGTTGGGTCACAACCCAACCAAAATCTACCAGTTTACCATCCAATCGGCCAAAATGTTTGTTCATAGGTTGAGCGCCCGGCGCATGCGTAAAATAGCCAGGGCAAAGCTAGCTACTGCCATGGCCAGGTCCGAATCCACCGGGTCAAGCAGTCTTAGGGTTACCTGGCCTGCTGCGTCCACACCCCCGACACATCCCCCGAGATATAGGAGTCTAGGGCCTGCAAAAAGGGGGCATCTGAGAAGAATGTGGTCGACTGAGTCCACCTTGCCCAAATGGCACAGCGGGCACACCCTCTGGGCCCAGGGGATCCCCTTGTACCGGCCCTCTACTAGTGCTGAGGGAAATGAATTTACCCTCATCTTGAAGAAAGCCACCTGTTTCTCCGCGTCCGGCCATGCAAAAAGATAATTTATAGTGACCTTTGTCCCCTCCTCAGTATATTATTAGGCTTTATTAGTCTGGATGCCTTCTTCAAGAAACTACTTAGCTCTACAATTCCTTTATTTGAACTTATGCATATATTATTTTTTATTGTGCAATGTGAAGTACTAAACAATAAAATTAATATATGATTATATATGCAAATGAACAAAGTAGGTTTTGTGATGTGTAATCCCTGCTGTTTTAGGCTCTGGTCATGTGAACACTGACTCAAGTCACTTTACATACACAAGAAATTGGTTTAAACTCATTGGGGCTTAAGATGTGTGTGAAGGGCACGAGTTAAAAGATCAGGACCTTAAGATATTTGTTATTGTAACAAAATACTTGTTTATTGTTGGGTAGAATCCAGCTTTCCTTAAAGCCATTAAGCAATATCCATTATGAAATAAGACCCCTGAAGCCTGTGCGTGCTGGTTGAAGTGGGTTGCCTATGTAGACTGTATTGTAGCATTAAGGCCTAATTCACACATTCAATAATCTGGAAGGGTGATTTTCACCTCTAAAGTGCATTATAAATGCTAGCACACACACAATCTACAGTGTAAGGAACTACAGAAAGCTCCTAAAAACACTCAGGAAGACAGTTAATCCTCAGGACACAGCCACAGCACAGAGGAATGTTACTCCTTCCATTTCAGAAACGGGGAAACTGAGATGGAAATTAGCAGATGCTTTATTTATTTACTTATTTGGATTTTTATGCCACCCTTCCCACCAAGGTTCAGGGTGGTTTAAAGAGCATAAGAACGGCAACATTGGATCAGATCAATGGTCTATCTAGCCCAGAGGTTGGGAACCTTTGAGCTCCAATCCACTTTTGGCCCACAGGCCCCTTCTATCTAGTGTAGCTTCTCCTATCTTGCTTTCAATGCAGCCCACCGAAAAAGAAGAAGTTGTGGTGGAGCTGTACGGAACGGAGCAGGAGAGCAGCACTGAACGGCGGGTCGGGAAGGGCGGCTGCCTGTACTACTTTGATGTTTGCACACTTGAGATCATTGTATCCTCTGTTAGAGGGGAGTTTATCCTCCCCTTACTGCCGACTACCATCTTCGGCTTGGCTGTGGTTCTCTGGGAGGAAGCAGACGGATGCGGTCCTGAATTATTTTTGTTATGGAGCTGAGATCTCGCGCCCCAAAGGCAGGTATTAGCCTAGCCAAAGAAATTGAGCAGGCTGAGCTAACTGCTCTAGCATCCAAGCCTGTTGGATCCATACAGGCCAAATTGACCCATTTCTTTTCGCCCCTTGTAACAGAGTCCTCAGCCTCCCATCCAATAGCTCACTCTCCCTTTGGTAGTGATGGGCCTTTTGGCAGCGAAGTTCCAGTCTCTATGGTACCGGACTGCCTGCATGATCCCCTTCTTATCCCTATTATTACAGATGTTAAGCATTCCTTGAATATGCTTAGTCGATTGTATGAAGATCTGAATGTTAGACAAGAGATTGATCTTGATACTCGTTTCAAGGAATTGGAAGAGAAGTTGGTCCAATTCAATGATTATCTTTTTTCAATGAAAGTTCTTATTGGTGGGTTGTGGTTGGAATTTAATAAGGTCATCTCCAATTCCTTTCTCCCTGTATCTTGTCCTCAGGGTAGTTTGGATGCAGCTACACAAACAGTGCCTCCCTGCCCTTCATGTGATAGCTTATTGGTGGATACTGCTACATCCCCTGCATTCCGTAGTGATGGATTTGCTCCCACGTTGGGGAGGGATACCTTGGTTGGGAGGTTGCAGAGAACGTCTGGGCCTCCGCCTAATGCTGGAATGTTCTGACTACATCTGGCAGAACTCCAAGCAGTAATTTGGTTTCCACAACCATATATCGGGCCACCACTGCTAATTCATCCTCCACCCAACCCAAGGGCCCTCCCTTCCATAAAATTTGGCCGCAGGAGACCAAGGAGCGTTGGGCGCCCGCCATACTTTTTTGTATCAACAAAAGAAGGTGGTATATATTCCAGGTGGGTTCTGCCTGGGATATAGACAATTGTCGTGCCTTTGTTTAATGGCTGATGGGTCTCCCTTTAAGGAACGCCGATGTTTGTATTATTTCTCCCTTGCTCCATAGGGGGTGGTTTAGCAGGTATGAGGTTGCCCTCTCGTCCCACCAGATCGCCTCTGATCTGTGGGCAGCCAGGAATCGTTTGAGGGCCACTGAGGTGTACATTCAGAGAATTGAAAACACCTTGGCCCAGGCTCTCCTCCAGCCTCCCTTTCCGGTTTTCTCCCCACAGTCAACATCTATAAAGATCCCCTGAGGCAGGAAATCGATCTCTCCTCTAACAATGGCAAGCCACCTGAAGAATGGGTTACACTGAATAGTACCGGTTTTAGTGACCCCCAAGATTCCTCCCGAGGGTCTGATCTGGAAGTTCCAGCTGTACGGACTGCCCCAGTAAAGATTTCGGCTTTGGCCCCTCTTTGTGTGTGGCTCTGACCAAGCGGATGAAGGTATCTCTATCTCTATCTCTGCTATACTGAGATAGTAATAGCCATGAGTCCCCATCTGGGGTGAAAGAAACCCAATTTTCCAGGAGCCCAGCCACCTAGGGACACCAGGGTTTGAATACCCATCCGTCATTTGTGTTTGAGGGGGGTCAGGATAATTCCGAGACTCTTCCAGATAATTTTGGAGGTATTCCTTTGAGAATTGGTGAGACTGAGGCTGGGTCCGGGGGCAGGATCCCTTGGGAGTGGCGCTCTCTTGTGTCTTAGTAGATCCTTCTGGAGGGGATGTTGGTAGTTCCTCCCGGCCCTTGGGCTTTGGGAGGCAATCTTGCGAGGTGATTTCCCAGACGGACTCCCCCTTGTGGGGGTCTTCCCCGCGGGAGTCAGTGACATACGCACTCTGGGGCCTCCCATGAGCTGAACATCTGCTTGTGGAATGCCGCGGGTTGGAACTCCCATTCAAAAGATCCAGAGTTTCTGGCATATATTGCCTCCTTTGCCATCATCCTCCTTCAGCAAACTTGGATGGTTGACTCCCCTCAACTGAGCCAATTCAGATCCCTTTCCAGCTCTGCTGTTCAGGCTGGGACTAGAGGTCGTTCTTGGGGGGGCTTGTGTTGCTTCATCCGCAATAATTGGATGGATTTAACTGAGGGGACCTGTTTTTTCCAGGTTTGGCGGTTGGTTGTATTATAAGGTTAGGCCCTCAAAGATGTATCTTGCTTACCACATATATTCCCCCCCCAAAAAAATGCTGCATCATTTCAGTCCAAACTTTGGATGCCATCCTTGAGGGACGACTCTATAAATATCCCAATGCTGGGTTGTTACTTACTGGCGATGTTAACGCCAGGATGGGCTCGAGTGACGATCTGTTAATTCCTTATCTGAGAGACCCCACCCTGAGCACCGAGGGCACTATCGTGCCCCGTCATTCTAAGGACTCCAAAATTAATCCCTTTGGGATAAGGCCTGACAATATATTAAGAGACCACCAATTAATTTCTCTCAATGGTAGGGGCTTCCAAGACTGCAGAGGCGAGTTCACTTTTGTTGGAGCCCAGGGCTCCAGCACAGTGGATTATGTCTTGGTCACAGCCAACATCTTACCCCATATCTTACCCCATACCCCAACATCTTACCCCATATTTTTTAAGGTGGATAATTATCTGCTTATGGATCATTTGGCTTTAAATGTGATATTGGCAAGCGATCTGTTTTTGGGTCAGGCTGTTCTTCAACCCTCAACTAATTATAGTAATCTGGAAATACATCATAGTACCAAATGGGTTCCTGAGGTTGCTGAGAGGGTGGCTGGGTGTATCCACGAGACACCTATTGCTACCTGTCGGCATCAGATTATGGACTCATCTTCTGCAAGGGAGGTTTTGAATAATTTTGGGATGATCTGTTCTACCCTTAAAGATATATTAAGTGGTTACCACAGAGGGAAAGGTCAAAAAGTACCCTATGGTCAACCTTGGTTCGATCAAGAGAGTGTAGGTTGGCAAAGAAAAACTACATAGGGATTTATCACGCATATAGGGAATCCGGGACTTCTGTGCTCCCCGATCTTTATTTCCAATGGAAAAATGAATACAAAACTCTAATTTACAATAAGAAATTGCTGTATGAAAAAAAAAAAAAAGGGAAAACCTGTTGACAGCTTCTAAGGAAAAAAACTCCAAGAATTTTTGGGCAATTATTAATAGCTCACTCAAAGTCTCAAATATTTTTTGGTCCTTGGTTATAGCTCCGGAAGTCTGGGAGTCCCATTTCCAACAGGTTCTCCAGCCATTAGCTGAGAACAGGTGTTTAACCCCCGAGTGGTCCGCTCTTCCCGAATGACCACCAGTTACATCGGAGGAGGTGGTGGATCTAGTTGCAATCTTCAAGTGTGGCAAAGGTCCGGGCCCCGATCTTATTCAGATTGAGCTTATTCGGGTTAACCTAGACTGGTGGGCCCCTCTACTGGCTGCTGTTTTCACAGCGATAAATGAATCAGGTATAGCTCCTCCTGATTGGAATAGGGCCATAATTATCCCTATAATTTAAGGAGGGCCCGCCGTCTGATCCGGCAAATTACAGGCCAATCAGCCTACTCAGTGTTATTAGCAAATTTTATGCGAAACATCTCCTGTGTAGGCTGGAGGCCTGAATTTTTCATCAGCATATAATTTTTCTGGAACAAGTTGGTTTCCAGTGGGGAAGGTCCACCACCGATCATTCATTTGTTTTGTACCATCTAGTAGAAAAATATCAGGCCTCCAATAATAAATTGTTCGTGGCATTCCTTGATCTGAGGTCAACTTTTGACTCTGTTAACAGGGAACTGCTATGGACAAAACTGATCCAGCTTTCAATAGATAAGAGGCTTCTTTCATTAATTACGGGGCTGTATTCCAATTCAAACCTGGCAATAAAAATTGACAACCAAGGTCATCTTACAAGGAATGTTAACTCTCTTCAGGGGGTTCATCAGGGGTGTGTCCTGGCCCCTTCTTTATTCAACTTCTTTATAAATGATGTTGTGCCCCTTTCAAAAAAAGCATTTTTTCCAGTCAAATTGGCAGAAAGATCTATTGGTGGTCTGTTATATGCAGATGACTTGGCAGTTCTGTCTCAGACAAGGGTGGGTCTTTCTCGTCAACTAAAAGCCTTTCAAGAGTACTGTGACACAAACAAACTCACCATCAACTATAACAAATCCAAAGTGGTTGTTTTCTCAAAAGGAAGAAAGGAATATAGCTGGCAGATTGGGTCTCAACAAATACTACAGGTCAAAACGTTCAAGTATCTTGGACTAAACTTTACCTCTAGGGGCCTTTGGTCCGACCATTTTTTGACTGTACAGCAAGTGGCCAAGAGTTCATCCCTGGCCATACAGAAATTTTTTGCTAGGTCCGGCCATGTAAACCTCGAAATGGCAATTCGAGTCCATGATGCCAGGGTTAAGTCACAGATACTATACGGAGGGGAGATCTGGGTTTCCCTTCTCCCCTCAGATTGTAGGGTGGAGGGGCTCCAGTCTCGCTTCCTTAGGAGATTGATGGGGTTACTTAATGGAACCCCTACTGCGGCCCTGAGACTAGAAGCAGGCCAAAGTAGCTGGATGGTGGCTGCTTGGTCTCAGGTGTTTAAATTCTGGCTCAAATTAAGATTCTCAGTGGACTCGGGTCTTCTCCATCTGCTTAGGAGTGACACTTTTGGATGTAAGTGGCAGATTAGGGTAGAACATCTCTTGAAGCAAATGGGTCTCTTGTTGGATTATATTGATAGCATTCCCCAGGGAGTGGCTCAAAAGATGATTCTGTCTAGACATTTTGATATAGCTAGACAGAATGAGGTAGCGGTGATTAGTGATACCCTTTTTCTAAGGGATTACCTTACCTGTTCCCCAGGGATTACCTTACCTGTTCCCCAGGGAACGATGGCCACTTATCTGACTTCAGCTATTTCCCCAAGAGCAAAAAACTTGATTATGAGACTAAGAATGAATAGCCTTCCGACTGCCCTTCTAGAAGGCAGATTTTGGAAGGTTAGTTTTGAACAAAGATTATGACCTTTTAATATGTGGGAGGTGGAAACCTCACTCCATCTGATATTTCATTGCCATCTATATGATGCTCTTAGGACTCCGTTCCTGTCGCCATATCTCTTAAAATACTCTGATAGGTCGGATGATTGGCTATTGCATTTCTTTATGACAGATGGGGATCCAGATGTCATCAATTGTCTTGCCCATTTTCTGGTTTCAGCCTTTATTTATTTATTTAATATATTTATACCCTGCCCCTCCTGAGAACAGCTCGGGGCGGCTTAAACCAGAGGGCTTTGTTTTTGGCTTATATAGTTTGCGAAGAGACCGGTTTTGACAATCCCTCTGTAGACAACATTTTTAAAAAGGTTTTATTTGGGTTTTAAACTGTCGAACTTCTTACTATGGATTGCTCTGCTCAAATCTTTTGTTGTCCGATTTGTTTATTATTACTGTTGTTGCTTCTTTTTCTATGTTTGTTTGTTTCAGCAATGGCGTTTGCCACGCTAAGTATTATTATTATTATTATGCAGCCCACCTTACTTTGTTGGTAGGATTCTATGTAGGCTGGAGCCCCGCTCCCAAAGACATTCCATACCACCTGCAATATGATCTGGGCTGGGCTACATGCTGAGGCCACTCCATGGGAGGCATAATCCCAGCTCAGAGTGGTCTGCAGGGGGTAGGGCTATGCCAAGAGCAATCTGCAGGGCAGGGCTCCATCCTCACAGAGTGCTCCTAGAGCAGCCACGCCCCCACAGGGCGTTTCTGGTGTGCCCCCCTCCATCGAAACTCCAGGTTAGAGCCAGGTGAGCCCCACCTCCCCCAATGCTTTGGCCTATTGAGCTCTAACAAACTGTGGATCTAGCCCGGGGTGAAGAGGTTTCCATAGGGGTGGGAAGTTTGGTACATCCGGTATCCGATACTGCCGGTATTTTGCTGTGCCAGCAGTATCGGATTACTCCGGTATTTGGGGGTACCGGTTCCCCGTGCCGGATTTTTTTTACATTGCGGCCATTGAAATGAATGGCTGCAATGTAAAAAAAGAAACAAAAAACCCCCCAACCACTTTCCTTCCCCAGTCCAGGCTGCGCGGGTGGAAGGGGGGACACCCCCCACCCACCCTGCCCAGCCTGGATTTTAAAAAAAAATAATTTCCCCCCGAAGTCCCTGCTAGTGCAGGCTCCGAGCCACCACCGGCGACCCAGAGCCCGCACCAGCAGGTAGGTACTGTGGTACTAGGGTGATCCCTGGGGTGGGGAGTGGTTTAACACACACCCCACCCCAGGGATCACCCTACCTCCCCAACCAGGGATCGCCTACCTTTGGCGCTCCGGGTGGTGGCAGAGGTGACGGAGGCGGCGGCACGGAGGCTTCAGCGCTTACTGGACCTTCTGGGGAACTTCCGTGAGCAAACACGGCTCACCAGGATGGTGGGCACCCTGGGGCCCCAAAGGGCCTCAAAGGGCCACACACACCCCGGAACTCACTGACAGCATGTTTCTCTTCCTCGCAGGTCATTGGCGGGGGTCAAGAGCAGCATCCAGGAGTGGCAGCAGGGTCCCCCCAACAGAGTAGCGGCAGCCCAGTCCCGTCCAGATGGTAAGCGCCTAGTGAGTCCGTTCTTTTTATTGCAGAACAGACTCACTAGGCGGGAGAAATGTGGGATAATGTGTGTCCACATGCCTGTGTCCCGTCAATTATTTATTTATTTTCATCATTTATATTCCGCACCCTCCTGCTAACAGCAGCGGGAAAGAGTGCCTGCATGCACATTAGGTTTGTCATGCTAAACTGGGCTATATACACTAAACATGTGAGTGAGGGGTCACATGGACTGAACACGGACTCCAGTGGGCTATTGTCTCATTTGTTTACATTATATAAACCACTGCAATATAAATTAGCATTTATTATTTCTTTATATAGTACTAGCAATGTGCTTGGCACTCCACAGTTTTGATTAGAGACCGCTCTCTGCCCTGAGGGGCTTACAAACAAGGAATGTTACAGTGCAATAAAAAGATGATACTAACTGGGTGGTTCAATTATTCTGATTGGAATTTGGATTGTATGGTATTCCAAATGGAATTCAGATCGGCATTGTCAAAATACATTTCAGCAATTGTGCATGCCCAATCTTTGGCCAAAATTCTGACCAAACTTTCAACAGCCATTCCCATTTTGTGGAACTTTTCTGCAAAATCCTAATGACTGTTTCAAACCAGCCCTAGGGTTTAACTATTTTTGTTAGTACCTATTTTCACTTCTACGCCAGGTGGCCTTGGGAAAGCCCCTTTTCTTTCGGTCCTAGTTCCTCATTTCTCAAACGTGGAGCTGGCTACAGCCTTGGCCAGCTAGTCTTTACACATAGTGACTCGGTGAAAGTGAAGCGCCCCACCACCTCTCCGTTTTAACTCCCACCAAAGGTACTCGGTTGATCTTCTCAAAACTAGAAGGTGGATAGATGGAATCTTTTCAGATTCTTTTCTACAAAAACAAGTGTCATGATAATGATGTATTTATTACAGATTATAGAAGGTGATGAGTCAAAGAAGATAGCATTCATGGAACATTTTAAAAAACAACTAGCCAAGCACAAATGACAGTTGTCCCTCACTATTTTCTTTAATAGTGACAGGGAGTTCAAATCAAAGTATAAAAATAGGAAACAAAACAAGTGTAATAACCCTACCTACAGATCATCAATCTTGTATGATTGTAATTAAGACAAGAAGTCATTCATGTAAAATAATTAGGTTTTAAAAAAACAAAACATAACTCGGTTTCCTCTGACTGATGATGTGCTTGCTCCGAAAAAGAAACACTCATCACAATAGTAATGGAAAACTGAATAATTAGCAGTCACAAAATGTTCTTTGTTGCCGTTATTCTAGAGTTAGCTTTCTGTTCAATAACACACAGAAGTTTCTTCAAAACAGAACTTTACTAAGAGCTCAGAAGACATGCTTCCATACTGT
>QEPC01001091.1:1279414-1299734 GCA_003113815.1 Sphenodon punctatus
GAACATAAGAAGTGCCATACTGGGTCAGACCAATGGTCCATCTAGCCCAGCATCCTGTCTCCGACAGTGGCCAATCACGGTGGCTTGGGAGAAGCACCCAACAGGTCCCAATGGGGGATCCATTCCCTGTTGTTTTCCCACAGCTCCCATCATATTCTCTGATCCTGTCTAGGTAATAGCTGCTAATGGACCTATCTTCCAGAAACTTGTCCAAACCTCTTTTAAACTCAGCTATAGTACTATAAATCTGTCTTAGACATACAAATGTGACTTTGTGGGAGAAGCCAATGGCAACACCCGCCTTTTTAAAATTTGTACATGCAAAATAAATTTCCTTGATATATTTGCTTTTAAGCCTTCCTGAGTCTTGGCGGAGCAGGTGTGTTTCTTGGATGTAAAATAAGTCAGCCCTAAGGGCTTTATTAGGTATGTTAATCTCCTTTTTTCACTGGGCTGTTTAGCCCTTTAGCATTGAGGGACAGAGCTTTCAGGGTGTTCTTTATTGTGTCAGGCATGGCCCAAATCTGTACAGCCCCATTTCACTGCGGGTCCCATTATAGATAGTACCTTGATTCCCTCTTGTGACTCCCACTCAGGCCAGTTATGGAAAGCCTTTCCCATGGTCCTTACTACTTCACAAAGTACAACTTCCACCGTGCCTAAGCACCTCCAGACATGAACACAGGCATAAACACAATAACATTTAAAATTAAACCTAAGTATCTCTCTCTCACCCAAGTCCCCTGCCCACCCATTAGTCCCACCCCCTTCATGCTCTCAAAGGAGGCATTCCCCAGAGCAAGCGTCACAGCCATATGGAGCGGGTCTGCTCCACTCCCACCTGGGTAGGCATGTAAAGAAAACTTATATCGAGTGATCATCAAACAGGGTCCAGTGCTCTCTGGCAGGAGGGCAGCCCATTTTAGCTTGGTCTAATATCCCAAGTCGTCAAATATTTATAGCAACCATGCAAACATCCTAGGAAATAAAATTTAATGGAGAACATTATAACAGAAAGTGTCAAAAAAATGAGAACCTGTAGTGGGAAGTTCAAGAGCCTTGAAGGAATTCAGATTACATATGTTCTCAGCCTTCTTCAGCATCAGCTGCTTCCTTTTGCTGGGCAGGGGTAGCTCTAAGGAAGGCTTTGAATCCTTCAGTGGTCGGAAAACACTCTTTTCCTGCTGTTGAATGTGAAGGCTAGTCTGGCGGGGAGCCACAGCTGGGGCTTCAATCCCTTTCTTGTAAGGAGATCCATGTATCTGTACCATTTGTGGTGCTTGTTCTGAGACTCTGGAGTCAGGTCAGAGTATACTTTTATTTGATCTCCGTGGTACTCAAGTTGAGGCGCATTGCGAGCCAGACAAAAGATTCTCTCCTTGTCATGGTATGATAGGAACTTCATGATCAGCACCCTCGGCGGGTCCCCAGCATTAGACTTAGGCTTTAAGGAACGATAGACCCGTTTGATGAAGGTAGAGTGCAATTGAGTCTTGGCGGAAATAGTTCAGTGAGGAGGCGTCTGATGAACAGTCTGGTGTCAGGAGTTTCTGCTCCTTCTTTGATCCCTAGGAACCGAAGGTTAGACCTTCGGCTTCAGTTCTCTAGGTCTTCACAATTGGCCGTGAGCTGGGAGACTGTAGTTTGTAGAGCCTGGATCTGGTTTTCAGAGCGGAGGCTGGTGTGTTCCGTGGCACTTATGTGCCTCTCCGCCTGATCCATTCTGGTGGTAACACCATCAGGGTGTTTAGTCAGATCCTCAAAGGATCTCTTTAAGAAGCCCGTGTCCTCTTTGATTCTCTCCTTCCTGGCCTTATCAAGGTCTTTTTTGATAAACTTTAGAAGTGTTGTAAAGGCAGTTAGTTGGTCTGTCTCGCCCTCCCGACTCCTTGGCGGATGCGACAGCCATGTTGGGGGCCACCTCAGCTTCAGACTCTTTCTTAAGCCGTTTGTATCTTGCAGAAGTGCTTAATTGACTGCCTTTTGCTCCTCTTAAGCTGCTTAGCCATTATTCTCACTGGGAAAACAGTTTTTTTGGGGTTGCACATCTATTTTCTTAATTTAAGGCTATTTTTGTAGTGGGCCCGGGTGAAGCGCGAGTTGCCCACATCTACTCTTGTTGCATGCACACTAGCATCCCCTCTTCTGTGAGAATACACTCTTGAAAGCTTTGGAGCTTCATACAATGCTAGGAGGAGAAAAATCCTAGCTACAATGTTTGAGAGGATAACGACCCTAGAATTCTGTGTCAGAACTGTACTTAACCCACTATATGAATTGTACGCAGTTAAACTCAGCCACAGACCAACTGCATGTCAGAAGTCAGGCCAGTGGTTTTTTAGGAGATTTTTAGATGGTTTAATTTAATTTTTGTGTTGATTGTTTTAAATTGTTGCCATTTTTGTGCTGTAAGCTGCCCAGAGATGCCATGGGCATGAGGGGGCGGCTAATAAATGTAACAAATAAATAAATAATTAATAAATTGGGCTCCCTGTGACCCTTTGTGCTGCATGCCATGTACCCATTCCTGCCTCCCACCTGCTCTGAGCTGCCAAGCCTGGCTGAGCTGTTGTAAAAATGAGGTTGAGACCTCAGCAGCCAGCTAGGGCCTCATCAGCTCTGGCGGCCAGTATTCTGGCCTGAGCAGACCTAACAGTGGATGGGTGGTGGTGAAGTTAACGGGCCCCAACGTCACTAGGCCCAGGTAGGTAGGAGATACCCTTGTCTGCAGAGAAAGAGAGGAGGGATGTGGTGGTGGTGGGAGTATTTCTTTAACCCAATTTTCTATCCCACCCCTCTGGCTCCAGGCAGCCCAGGGTGGCTCACATCATAAAAACACCAAACACAAAGGGTAAACAGCAGCAGTATTCATATGAACCAATACTACGACAAACAAACTGCTCCAAAGTTGTACAAATGTTCAAAAAATGTAATAATCAGGAGGCACATATTAAAAAGGAAGGGAAAAATCTGGAGATCCAGACATATGAAGTACAATTATAACCCAAAGGAATACATTATAGCCCAACGTTTCGCCAAAAGAAAATGGCTTCTTCAGGGGTATTTTCAAGCTTCTTTTTCTCAAAATAACTCTTGACAAATCTAAGGGATACAATGGTAATGGAGAAATATATTTGAACATACCATTTCTAAATAATGTTAAAACATTAAATCATTTTCAAATAGCTCCTCAGAAGGACCATCAGTATCTCTTTTAGTTTACATATACATACACTTACATAGCAGCTAGCAGTAGAGTATAGACAAACATTAACCAACAGGAAAACTCTCAAAATGATCAAAAATATAGTCCACAGAAGTCTCTCTCGCTCATTTATATATATATATTTTGAGAGTTTTCCTGTTGGTTAATGTCTGTCTATACTCTACTGCTAGCTGCTATGTAAGTGTATGTATATGTAAACTAAAAGAGATACTGATGGTCCTTCTGAGGAGCTATTTGAAAATGATTTAATGTTTTAACATTATTTAGAAATGGTATGTTCAAATATATTTCTCCATTACCATTGTATCCCTTAGATTTGTCAAGAGTTATTTTGAGAANTGCATTGAAATGCATTCAATGCATCGAAGAGGATTGTTCTGGGCAATTGGAACATAATTAACCACATAGATGGATGAGATTCACCTCCATTATTCGCATAGGAGAGAGGAAAAAACCTTAGCAATTTCCTGGTCAGGGCTAGATTCCAGGGGCAACAAAGAACTATTGACAAGAAATCTATTACAGGTAATTTCCTGTGTGGCCAGTGCATAAATTGCCCCTACTGCTTGAGAATAAAAACTTTTTCTGACTCAAAAGGAAAATTATATCAGATCAGAGACTTTATTAACTGCAGCACTGTGGAGGTGATTCATGTGATCGAATGTCTGTGCAAAAATAGGGAAAACATCTAAAAATCTTAAAACACGCATCACCGAGCATAGGAGCAAATTAAAGAACCGGTCAGAAATGGCTCCACTAGTAGATCATTACAACCTGGTGCACAAAGACCAGAATGATTTTATGTTCTGGGGTATTGAAAGGGTCAGTCTTCCCATCAATCCCAAAACCTTGGCTGAACGAGAATTGTTTTGGATAATTACCCTTGATACTTTACAGCCACGAAGACTTAATGACCTTTTTAGATCATTTTAGAAAGTTATTTTGAGAAAAAGAAGCTTGAAAATACCCCTGAAGAAGCCAGTTTCTTTTGGTGAAACATTGGGCTATAATGTATTCCTTTGGGTTATAATTGTACTTCATATGTCTGGATCTCCAGATTTTTTCCTTCCTCTTTAATATGTGTCTCCTGATTATTAAATTTTTCAAACATTTGTACAACTTTGCAGCAGTTTGTTTGTCGTAGTATTGGTTCACATCATAAAAATACATAAAATCTGCAACACAGTAAAAGAGAAGAAAAGCAAAACCATACCTCGCACCCTACACCCCATCTTCCTTGCCAAAATCCAGGTGAAACAGCCAGGTCTTACACATACGGTGGAAGGGAGGGAGATCTGGGGCCAATTGAGCCTCGGCCAAGAGGGTGTGCCACAGTCTAGGTGCAGCCACTGAGAATGCCCTCTCCATAGTGTGTGTCCAGAGGTGTCCTCTCCAGAGGTTGCTCCAGGGCATGGGGAGTGAGGTGATCCCGCAAGTAAGTCGGGCCAAAGCCAAAAAGGCTTTATAGGTCAAAAACAACACCTTGAATCGGGCCCAGAACATTATTGGCAGCCAGTGCAGGGCCTGGAGCACTGGTGTAATGTTCTCACAGCGACCCAACCTCACAAGGAGATGGGCCTCTGCATTCTGCACTAGCTGCAGTCTCTGAACCATCAAGCCCCACTTAGAGCACACTGCAATAATTCAGTCTCGAGGTAATGAAAACATGGATGATAGCGGCCAGGTCGCTATCTGAATACGGCCGAAGTCGTCGCACCAGGTGAAATTGGCGGAACGCACTCCCCATCACAGCCCCCACCTGGAGATCCAGGCGGAGCTGCGGATCGAGAAGCATGCCCACACTGCGAACCCGGAGAGCCAGGGGAGGATGAATCCCATCAATGACGGCAGCCGCCACATAAACTGCCTTACCTACTACCATCACCTCCATCTTGTCAGGATTCAACTTCAGTCAGCTCACCCTCATCCAATCCCCCACAGCTGCCAAACCACCGGGTAAGCACCGAGACTGCCAGGCCTGGGTCAGATGAAAGAGAGAGGTAGAGCTGGGTGTCATCAGCATATTGATGACACCACACCCCATACCATCTCACGACCTCGCCAAGTGGCTGCATATATGTAAGAGTTAAAGAGGCAGAACAGAAAGCACTAAGGAGTTAGTAGATAAAAGACAGGACTGGAAGGATGCAGAGTAAAATGAGAAAAATGGAATATATTGGTGAATGGGCTGGTATAACAAGTGGGGCTAGGAGCAAAGGGAGCTGGCAGGGGTAAGAAGTTCCTTGGGAGCACTTCCAACCAAACCAGCTTTAATATTTTAAAACAAAAACTCTATAAGGCTGTTAGAATTCTGATAAAGAGATCAGAAAGAGAATGGATAAAGAAAGCAATTTCTCATACCCTCAACCAGTAAGTGGGTTTCACAAGCCCATTTATTCAACAAGACAGACTAACACTAGAAGAATCTTAGTTATTAATTGCAACTTTAACCTGGAATCCTGACAATTTAGAAGAAAACTAATGACTTTGGCAGAAAGTCAGGGCAGGGAAAGGGGTTTACAGAGAGTATCATCCTGTTATATCTAACAAATTCAATACCTGAGAGTATCCCATATATATTGTTAAACAAAATTAAGCTAGTTATTTAATTTTCACTCTATCCTTTATAGAAGTATAAGAATATTGGGAGAAACAGAGAAATAAAGGTGTCTTTCAGATATATTAACAAGGAAACCCATTCAAGGATCAGTCAAGCACATCTGTAGCACTGTAATTTGGTGCATTGGTGAGATGCAGCTTTAGCTGCTCACAAAAGAGCTTGGGGAGAGACTCTCTCTAAGGGAACAGGCCAGGATCACAACAAACAGAAAAACCCAGCAGCATCTTCCTTCACTTAGCAGTCCTCAGCTTCTGTCTGCAAACTAGCAACACCTTGACTACATATACTTGCAGTTTCAAGCAATGGCTGTTTTTACATGGATGGGTGTGGGTGGGGGGAGGATGGTGTTCTGCTGTGGTGGGTGGAGGTGGGTAGGTGTCCTTTCACATGGACACCCACCCACCTCCACCCATGGGACCTCCTCTGGTTTTCCAGATAGCCCCGTGGGCGGAGATGGGTGGGCGATGGGTGTAGGTGAGTGTGCGCCGGGAGCGTGCACGCACGAACACTCGCCGCCCATGGTGTTCACACAGACGCACACACACGGGTGCACACCCATCCTCCCCACCCACCGCTGGCCCATTTCCATGGACCCCTCCCCCCCACCGTACACATGCCAAACACCCATGTGAAAACAGTCAATGGGTCCAAGACAACTCCGTTTTTTTATGATTCCTTCTTACCCTAACATGTTTTTTTCTTTTCCATTCCTTTCCCTACCCTGACTTTCTAACAAAGTAGTTAGTTTTCTCCTAAATAGTCAGAAAGGATAAACACGTCATATTTCTTATCTGAAAGCTCTGTTTCCAAAATCACATCTACAATTTCTTCCACTCTCCATATTAAAATAGGATGTATACAATGCACTGAGTCTTGTCTTGCCCTCCATAGCAAGGGAAAACAACATTTCAAATATTTGTAGACTTATCATATCCCCTCTTAAGTCTTCTTTTCTCCAAGCTGGACATATCCAACAGTTTCAGCCTTTCCTCATATGATTAGTATTCCAAATTTTTTGTCATCTTTGTTGTCCTACTTGGTACCTTCTCTAACTTTTTCTATGTCCTTAAATAGAGTGTCCAAAGTTGAGCACAGTACTCCGGATGGGACATTACCAGAGCTGAGGAGAGTGGCACAATGAGTTCCTGCATCTTGTATACGGTGCTTTGTTGATGCAGCCGAAACTGGCATTTGCTTCTTTGGATATTTTATGTCTGGTTTGAGGTTTTTTATCATTGTATTTTATATGTTGTTAGCCACCCTGAGCCTTTAGAGAAGTGCTAGATATAAATAAAAAAAGAAACAAATAAATACAGCTTGTAATAGTTGTGACTGTGCAGCTATTACAACTGAAGGAAAGTAGGGTTGAATTGAGTACTGAAAAAACTACTTGTATTTGCCTGAGTTCTGAGGACCAACCCTGACCCACGCTGGACCAAGGATCTTTGGCAAACACTCGTGAGTAGTTTCTGAGGGTGGGGGCCGAGGAGTGGGCCAGAGGGAATGGGCCAGGAAAGAGGGGGTGGGAGCCTAGCAGAGGCTGAGAGGGTAGAGGACTCCAGCGACGCATGACTTCCTCTGGACTGCTTAAGCTTGGGAGGGGGGGGAAAAGCTGAGCATGATCAGAAAGGCCAAATGGCCCCTTCTGAGCATGCTCAGACCTTTTTAAGATGGTGCCCACAGCGTGCTGACACTGCCAGCGCCATCTTGGAAACATCTTAGCATGCTCAGAAAGGGCCATTCAGCCCTTCTGAGCATGCCCAGCTTTTTTTTCCCCTCCAAACTTACCCAGTCTGGAGGAAGCCATGCATCATGGAGCCTCTCCGGAGGGTGATTACTCTACCCCCCAGCTCTTGCTAGGCCCCCATCCCCTTAGCACCCCACCCCTGAGCCCCTGATAGGCCCCCACATCCCCTTTCCTGGCCCTTGTTGACTTATTCTCTTCCTGGCCAGTGGGGGCCAAGGAAGGGGGAGCAGGGGCCTACTGCCAGCCTCCTTTCCTGTACTCAGCTGAGGATTTTCTGAGTTCTGAAGTTTCAGGGGTCATTCCTGAAAACTTTGGAAGTTGAAAACTATGTCTGCTCCACAGACATAACCATGGTGATTACAAAAATAATAATAAATAAACTGGAAGAAACTGGAAGAAACCAACCGAGCTGTTTGCAGGAGGGGCGGGGTAAAAATTTATTAAATAAATAAATAAAATAAAACGTATTATACTGCTTTTCTTCCTCATAAGGTCAATTTGCTAAACCACAGCCAAGTTTTGAGCTCCAGATTTCACTTTGGGAAGAGTGAAAAAAACTAACATGGCAACAACCTACACTTTTAATTGCAACAACTTTTTAATCAACTTTTTCAACCTATACTTTTAATTGCAACAACCTTTTAATCAACAAGTAATAAAGTAAAACAAGTAATAAAGATGTAAGCGATTATAAGCTTACTCGATTATAATATTACTCATGATGCCCATAACTTGTTCAAGTTTTGATAAGTGGATGTTATATTTAAAAAGCGCCACATATGTACAGAATGCCGTGCAGGCCAAAAAATGAAAATAAAATAAAAATAGTCTCTGACCTGACAACACATTGATTTTATTGGGATGGGTGGGTGGGGAGTCTGTACTCTAGGAGTCACTTCCAGGATCAGAACTTAAATAAGATAAAGACAAAACAATTAGTCAAAACAAGTAGAGAGTTAGTAGGACAATGACACGTAAGAGCGGAACATAGCACCTGAAACACTGTTACTTTGCCATGATAAGGAGGCAAATGATGACCGTCTTGGAACTCTCTACTGATTTGTTTTGTATTATTAACTTCTTCCATTTCCATATGCCCTTAAAAATGTGTGCTGTGGTAAGGACCACATTTATAAATAATAAATGAGTAGGAGACAGCAAGTCCTTTGAAACAAACATTTTCATTATGGAGGCTATTGTCATGTGCCATGAATAAATAAACCACATTGCCTGGAAAACATAAAAAAAATAAAATTAATTTTAGCTGATGTGGAGTCAGGGAAGAGAGAGACTGCAGAACAGACAGTAGGAGTCATACCTCTTCATGACTAACATATATTAGAACACACAAATCCCTAGTTAAAAGGAACAAACCTTAGTTCTGAAAGTAATATATAAGCCTAGTCTGCTTATGCCATATGATAACGTTTGTTAATGACCTTACAGGTACATACCTTTGAAAGGTTCTCTTCAGAAGGATAAAGCTATCTTTTAAAAACAGATTAGCTAGTGCATTAAGTAGCCATTCAAGCACCATGGTGTAAACAAGTCAAGCTCCCCCCCTTAAACAGTATCTGGACATGGGGAACCGTAGCTCCCTGAGGCAGGGAGCAGCCTCATAAGGCTGTTGCCCCTTTAGGGTGCTAGGCTGGGAACTGGAGCTGGTCCATGCCCTCTCTTGTAGAATATAAGGTGGTCAAGCAGGAGAGACTTCAGTCAGTGCCTGACTTGGGACCTGGAAGGGGCTCTGCTGAGAGCTAGGGCCTCAACAGGAACACTGTCCAGGGTCCTGAATCCAGGGGCAGAGGAGTGTGCTAGTGCCATCTGGCACAAGTCCATGAACTTGGCGGGCTGCCTGTTTGAAGACCTGGAATTCTGCTCACAGGAGTAGCAGTGGTGTGGGGACTCAATGGATTGAACATGGGTTCCAGCTGCCTCCTTTCCTGTGTGTTAACATCCAGAATGCTTAAAAATTAAGTAGAGGTGGTTTCCCTCTCTCCCTCTAAGTGACCCTCTGATAAGATCTTCTCCCTCTCAGTGATCATGTGAACAGAAAAGAGTGTTAATTATGCTTCTTAAGTCAATGAACACATCTGACATTTCACTCAAGTCATATACCCATCGACAGCCTCCCCCTGAGGGAAAATGATTCTATTTGTGTGACCACCTGCAAAGCAGATTGTTACCCCTGGCAATCCCAGTACTCCTAGTAAGTATCCCTGGCAGGGGCAACAACTCCAGAGGTTGGCATGTTACTATGGCTGGTGGGCACCCGTGGGAATACCGCAGGTGGGGTGTGTGTGTGCATGCACTCCACCCACCAATGGAACAGGTGTCAATGCCCAATGCTCCATGGGAACACGCACCCCCACCCAACACACTGCCCACCCATTGCCCCACGCACCCACGCCCATGTGAAAAGGGTCTATGAGCAATACCACAGATGACAGGAAGAGTTGTATCTATTTGCATATACTTAACTTTTCAAAGCAGACACTTTATAACAAAAACAGTATATATAAGTACACTCAGACTCCTGCATGGATTAGTTCTGTCAGTGGCCGCAATTCAATGTGCTGTGTGTCCGCACACACATGCAGTTTCTGCAACGCACAATGTGCCTGCAACGCAGATGCATGCGGTTTGCATGCGGCTGCATGCGCACGCACACGGTTCATGGGGCATTGGATCGAGCCCACCGCTGTGAACATAAATGGCTACTAACCATACTTATTTAATGTCAATAGAAAGGTGTGAAGATATCTATTTGTAGGTTTTAGGAAGGTCTCCTACCATGCAGTTTCTCCCCTTTAGCACGCTTAAAGTCTATTTCATCAAACCCCATTATTACTTACTGTTTCTATGGGAATCTACAAATGTGGATGCTTACCTTTTAGTACAATCAACAAAAAAAGAGTGCCAACAGCATTATGCAGGTCCTTTGTACCTGGCAGGCATCTCTCTTTCCTAGCTACGAAGACAACAGTACAAAAACAAGTGTTTAATTCATGTCTTTTGTATTTAGTTGACAAATTGAAAATAAAGAGTCCATTTTTTAGGACAGACCGATGGTTTACAAATCCCTTTGAAGATTTAAAGTGCTGTGTACGTGCTAAATTAATTTAAACATCAACACCCTGAAAATCAATCCTGCAGGATTTTTTTTCTAGTATTGCTTGCATTGGGGATTTCAAACTCTGAGGCCACTCCAAGGTATGCACAAGCACACTTATAAATTCTCCCTGTAATTCCCTTCCAGTCCTGCTCACAGAAAAGTAAAGCATTCTAGCTCTGTTATATTACGAGTTAATTTCTGCTTATTTTGTCTGTCATTTACAAAGCTTATCTGAAGGCATGAATAAAATGGGAACTTCCGTAGAGCCTCTTTATTACATATTTCAGTTAAAAGGGATAAAGTCTTTTCCTTTGAGAAGATCACCATAATAGTTAAGACCAACCTAGTTAACTTATTTTCTCAAAAGGAAAGGCCATCTGGGGAGAAATTAGATAGAGCCATTACTGGTGCCACAGGGGTAATATCATATATGAGATTATTTTCTTCTTTACCTTTCAGATTCTGAAAGTGGAAGATATTATAGGGTGGGGAATACCGATTGGTTTATGTATCCATAGGAGGTATCTTCAGGACCTCATCGAGATTGCAGCCTTCTCCATATTGACCCAATGAGCCCTTCTTAAAAAATTTAGTTTCGGGCCTTAATTGTTTTAATATTAACTACGCAGTAGTATTATTTTAAATGTAGGAGACCAATACAAATTTTGCATCTCCCTATAAAAGAGGGTGCTCTTTTATAGGGAGATGCAAAATTTGATCTTTTATCCTAGATTTCTTGAATGCTCATAAGAATCTGGGAATAGTCTGACACGGATAAAGAAATAATCCAGGATCCATATAGGGAGCATATAGAATAAATAAAACACTCTTGAAAGCCAGTTCATTTTATTTGCTGCTCCTCTACTGAGCCAACTAATATCATTTGTTCCAGCTCTTAGCTTTCTCCTGAAACTTTTGCAACAGTGAGGGAAAGTTTTTCTTGTATAATGTAGAAATAGAATGTTATGTATATGCCAAGATTTTTTTTTTTAACAGCCCAAGAAAAGGCGCAGATCATTTTGATTCTTTTTCTACAATTTCTGGTGCCGTGGAGATAGGCACAATTTCTGTTTTCTGCACTTTAATTATATATCCTGACAACAAAACGAATTGATCAATCTCTGACAAAAATCTCAGGTACAGAACTTTCAGGTTGGGTGATATACAGGAGCATATCATCCATATACAATGTTATTTTTTGTTCAGATATATTTGATCCCTTGAATAAGAGAGTTCTCTAATTTTCTGTGCAAATGGTTCAATTACTAAGGCAAATAAAAGTGGAGATAAAGTACTATCCTTGTCTGGTGCTTCTGTGAAGATCAAGGTATTCAGTAATTCCCCCATTTATTAGAATATGAGCTTTTGGTTTGGAATAAAGAACCTGTATGTTATTTATAAATTGGAGGTCCTAATCCATACATTTTTATCAATCAAACTTTATTAGTTGTGACCATAGTCTTGACCAAAGTAAAAAATGTATATATAAACAGTAATTTTAAAACAAAATGACCAAAACATGAGCAGTCAGCTCCATGAGCTATATATACAAGCACATCAATTTTAAAACAGATCAAACATTACATCAGATTGAACTAAAACCCTTTTAATCATGTGCCAATTTCACTATTAAAAAGTATCAACAGTTTCTGAGAAATACTAAATATTTACAATCCATCTATATCTCTTCAGTTCTCATCAGGCCAGTAGATCTATCATGACCTCGTTTTTTACCTTCGCTAAACTATTGCGTATTTCTGGCATTAATGCATGCACTAAATTTGCCACAGTCCAGATAACATAATCTTGAGGATCGGCCAGTAGGTAGATAATTTTAATTGAATATCCAGTGGACTTTACCCTCAATAAGGGGTTTAAGAAATTTGTCTTGAGTTCGCTGTAAGGGAACAACTAAATAGGTAGTGTGGCAGATCCTTTGTATAGGCAAGAGACCATAAACAGCATCATAGTTCGTACGGGTTATTTTTATATCTCCCCTCTAATAAAGTAGAAGGCATCATCTGAAAAGAGAGCAAAGTAAATACTCTCCAGATTGTAAAGTTGCTCAGTACTTTGAAATATTGTTCTACCTGATTGAGCTTACTAGAGGTTTTAACCATTTCAATTGCAGCTAAATCCTTCTGGATAAATTATATCCTTTATGCAATTTGTAATAATTAATTTAATTTTAGCTTTAGGCCTAGCCAAACAGAAAATTCAAAGAACAACCAGCTTCATTCGCTATACGTCCCAGATTTTCCTTCCATTGGAATGTCTTATCAGAATTAACCATTTCTAACCAACAATGTTGGGGTAATCGCTGTTCCGTCATAGTTAGTATTCTCAACCAATAGAAGATAAATCTTAACCAAGTCTCCATTTCTACAGGCAAAATCCCAGTTTCTGTTCTTAACATACATGCAGAAGTACTTTTATGTATGCCCAGAACAACTCTAAGAAGCTTATTTAGAAAACCATCTAGTTCTGTTTTGGCATAGCTACCCCATATCTCAGCTCCATCAAGAGCTTGAGGATACATCTTATGTTGTAATAATTTAAGTGCTGGGGTTAAGAGCCTACCACCAACTGATCTCCAAAACCTAATGATTCCATTTACAGATTGCCCCCGTTTTAACTTCAGCATATTTAGATGTTCTTGCCAATTTCCTGTATATGTAAATATAAACCCTAAATATTTATATGACTTAACTTGCTCCAAGGTTACATCATCTAGTGACCATGTTTTCAGAATCCATCTTATAGCAAAAAACATTACTTTTGATTTTTCATAATTAATTTTTAAATGGTTTCTTTTACAGTAAACCCCTAAGGCTGATAGCAGTCTTCTCATTCCTGCTTCTGTAGAGTATGCCACCACCTTATTATTGGCATACAATAAAATTGATAGTTTTCTTTTATGTACTGATACTGGATGGAAAACATCATCTTCTAACTCTGAAACAATATCATTTATAAAAAAATTAAATAGAAATGGTGCCCAAAGGCACCCTAGCTTCACTCCATTTGTTGTAACAATTGTATCTGACAGATGACCTTCTGGGGTTAACCTAACTCTCACCGAGGTGCTTCTATACAAAGCTTGAACCAATTAACAAGCTACAAAAATCCAACTTTGATAAGAGACTTTCTCTTATCAAAGTTTGATTTTTCTAACTTGTTCCACAATAAACCTCTGTCATTTAAGTCAAAAGCCAACTTTAAATCCACAAAGGTAGCATAAAGTTTTCCTTTATTTAAGTTGACATATTTAGCTATTAGATGAGACATGTTGAAACAGTGATGACATGTTGAATGTTTGGAGCGGAATCCCACCTGCTCTTTTGAAAATATTTTTTCCCTTCCAGCCCATTTTTCCAGTCCAGTCAACAATGTTTTAGCATATAACTCAGCTATATTTATTAAGCTAATTGACCTATAATTTGTAGGTAGACTCCTTTCATCTTTCTTAAATAAAGGGATTATGATGCTTAAATTCCAGCCTTCCAGTGGAACCCCATAAAAATTTACATAGTCAAATAACTTAAAGTATTGGGGTCCACCAACAGTCAATGTGTTCTTTTAATAATTCCCCTGGTACAGCATGTTCGCCTGGGGCTTTTCTGCAAGGTAGCTGTTCTATGAGAGATCTAACTTCATGGCTCGATATTGGCGACCAGACTGGAAGAGCTGTTATTTAAGTTCACCTGGATTCACAAAAGTATCGGGAATCTTAGTAAATATCTGGGGAAAATATTTGCACCGGACAGTTCCGGCTATACCTGGGTCCAAATTTCAATAATAAGTTGAGGGACCTTGATTAACTAGTCTCCAGAATTCTTTTGATTCATTGCTGCTTCCAAACATTCCCACGAGTGCCTTTGATGTCTTTTTATTTTTAATTAAATCTTTGTATTGGCTTTTGACATCCAGATACAGTTTTAATATCTGTGGAGAGCTTTCTTTTACACATTTGGCAGCCCTGTTAACAGTCATTTTAAGGGTGCAGCATTCAGAATCAAATCAGGTAGGATGGTTTGATTTCCTGCCAACGTTCCATTCTGTTAATAAATTTACTTCAACTTGAGTTATTAAATGCGTATATAACTTTGAAAGGTCCTCATTTACAATATATGCTGCCAAAAAGCTCTGTCTCAGTGCCATCATTTCTGTTGTCCTAAAGTATTGCAAACTTTTAGCTTCAAGCCTGGCTCCACATTTAAGGGTTCTGCCAGGGAATATCTCGTATTGAGAAAGTCCTGAATTCAAATCATGTAATTGTATGCTTTCAAATTGTGACAGAAGAAGAAGAGTTATAGGCTGGTGATCGCTAACACCTAATGGAATAACTTAAAAGTTAACAAACGCTTCCATTTGACTTGCAGGTATGCACATATAATCGATAATGCTAGAGCCATTTCTATTTAGAAAAGTTAAATTACCAACTTGGTCAGCATTTGACCTCCCATTTAATAACCTCCAATTTATTTTATACAATAACTGCAAAAACTGTAACCCGGCCGGGTTTAAAAAAGGATCCCTGGATGCTCTTGGTGGACAAAAAAAGGGATCATCAATGTCAAGACCCATTACTTGCGAAATTTTAAGATTGTCATTCCCAGTGCGGGCATCCAGATCACCTATTAACAAAATATAATCAGAGGGATCATACTCCTCTAGGTATTCTATAAAATCTTCTACATATACCCCCAAATAATTATTAATTATTATTATTAACAAACATTTATATAGCGCCACCAGTGTACCTGGCACTTTACAAAGTAATAAAATAGACATGGTCCCTGCTCCTAGGGCTTACAATCTGAGAGACAGGAGCTGGGGGGGAGACATAAGAAGGGGAACAGAGGGAGAGACAAGGGGTTTAACGTTCATGAAGATGCGAGGTCTCAGGTGCACATACTTGGCTTGGTTACGATGAGAATGACAGCAGGCAGGTCCATGCGACAAGGATAAGGGTAAACAGACCGTAGGTATAGGAAATACTGGCTCAGCAGGATAAAGAGTCAGACAGAGCAGAGCGAAAGAGGTGAGTTTTAAGGAGAGATTTGAAGGTATGAAGGGAGGGGGTAAGGTGGATGTGGACAGGGAGGGAGTTCCAGGCATGGGGGGCAGCAAGTGAGAAGGGACGAAGGCGCTTAGGGGAGCAGGGAAGGCGTGGAAGGGCGAGAGAGGGGACAGAGGAGGAGCGAAGTGCACGGGCTGGAGTATGGAGGGCGATAAGTGCAGAGAGGTAGGGGGGAGCAAGGTTGTGAAGAGCTTTATAGGTGAAGACTAGGAGCTTGTGCAGGATTCGTTCAGGAAGGGGAAGCCAGTGAAGCGAAGAGAGGAGGGGCTGCACATGGTCGAAGCGACTGGCGAGGTAGATGACCCTGGCAGCAGAGTTTTGGACAGAGATGAGGGGAGAAAGGTGAGACCGGGGAAGGCCAGTGAGAAGGAGGTTACAGTAATCGAGGCGAGAGATGACCAGAGCATGAACAAGAGTTTTGGCAGACGAGACAGAGAGAAAAGGGCGAATCTTAGCAATGTTATGGAGGGAGAAGCGACAGGATTTAGCAACAGAGTCAATGTAGGGTTTAAAAGAAAGGGCTGAGTCAAAGATGAAGCCTAGGCTACGGGCTTGGGGGACAGGCAGGATGGTGACTCCATCAATAGTTATTGACAGTGAGGAAGGAGAGGAAGGATGAGGGGGGAAGATAAGGAGTTCAGTTTTAGCCATGTTGAGTTTGAGTTGACGTTGAGACATCCAGGTAGAGATGTCAGAGAGACAGTTGATGAGACGAGCTTGAACAGAGGGAGAGAGAGAGGGAGTAGAGAGATAGAGTTGAGTGTCATCAGCATAGAGGTGGTATTGGAAGCCATGGGAGGCAATGAGTTTGCCTAAGGATGAGGCAAATCAGCTCATTCCATAAGTCTGAGAGGGAGGTAAATAAATATTTATGATTATTACTGCTGACTTCCTGCCCCAGCTGAGATGAAGTACTAATATATTGCTTTGAGAACGAGCGAGTTTCTCAACGTCTGCTTGGATAGCAGAACTAATAAATATTGTCAGCCCACCTGCAGGGTCTACCTACTCCAGCCTTTTTTGGATGCTGGGACTGCCCAGGTTTTAAACCCTGGTAAGTACAATTCATCATTTTTCATCATCCAGGTTTCTTGAATACATAGAATGTCAAAATGTTTCAATATGTTACCAGTATCATCTGTCATACAGGTTCCCCAGCCTGCAACATTACATGATATTTTTAGGGAGTGCTTATCACACATTATAGAGCTTGTATCTCCCAATCATAATTGCTCAATACCAGTAACTTGACTTCCCCTAATTTCACCCTCAACCCAAAGCGCTGGTTCTGCACCAGTTTTTTTGGGGGGTGGGGGAGGGCTGGGCTGTGGCTAGGGGCGCCTTTCACCAATTGCATCTGATCAGAAGGCTCCACCCATATGTCTCATACTCTGACCTCACAACCATCATCCATGCGTTAGTTACCTCAAGATTGGACTACTGTAACGCACTCTACATGGGGCTGCCCACAGTGATGGTCCGGAAGCTGCAGCTGGTGCAAAATGCAGCGGCCTGGCTACTTACAGGCATGGGCCACAGACAGCATATTCAACCGGTGCTCCGTGCTCTGCACTGGCTGCCTATTGTCTTCTGGGCCCAATTCAAGGTGCTGGTTTTAACCTTTAAAGCCCTACACGGCCTAGGCCCCATTGCCTGAAAGATTGCCTCACACCCCGTTTTCTGGGGTGGCCCCTGCGGGTGGCCGAGGATGTCTTCCTGGAGGTCCTGTGATATTGTCGGGTCCATACAGACAGGAAGGCGTTCTCAGTGACCACACTATCACTTTGGAATACCCTCCCGGCAGAGGTTTGCCTGAGCCTGGACCTCCTGCCTTCAGACAAAATTGCAAAACATGGCTCTTCCACCAGGCATTCTTGGGGGGTGGGGGGAGGGAGGAATAAGGTGGTTTCTATCACAGATCTTTCGTATTTTGATTTTTTGTGCTTTTATATTTAATAGTTATATTTTAGATTTTTTTATACAATTTTTACTATTTGCATTTATAGTTTTACTGTAAGCTGCCCCAGGATGCTAGAGGTATAAGGGGCAGGGTAGGAAATTCAATAAATAAATAATAATAATAATAATGAATTATCCAATTACCGCCATCCACCCTCATTGCTAATTTTTTTGCATCTAAATTAAGGTTATTGACATGTATAAGCCACACTCAAAGGGTTTACCCACATTGCGTATTAATGAACATAATAGAGGCCTGCTGCATTGTATCCGGTAGTTTGCCTGTCATTATTTCCTGCCTTTCATGGAAGACTCTACAAAAAAAAAAGAGGGACGAGCTCCTCATTAAAAACCTTATAAAATTTGTCAGGAAGCCATCAAGACAAGGACTCTTTTCCACTCTGAAAGCTGTCACTTCAGTAAGTGAGATTGGTTTTTCTAAGCCAAATGTCTCCTTTTTGGTTAAAGTGGGGCAGTGGACTTCTTTCAGATATTATTGTATTTTATTTATTGTTCCACTATGTTGCAAGAAAGTTTTTGTAATAGTCATAGAAGTCTTTTGAATTTTTTTTGCGATTCATTGCTAATTTGCCTTCTGATTTTAATTTTGCAGACTGACACTTTCTATAGGCTAGAATATTATTTCCTTTTTTGTAAAATTAATGTTTCAATAACAAACTCCCAGTCCAACTTTAGTGAAAATAGTAAACTAATATCTTGGTTTCCAACTCTGTCAATAAACATTGCTGGTTTCTCTTGAGAGCTAAAGAACGTATTAATTATTTATTCAGCACCAGCAGTGTACCTGGCACTGTACAATCAATAGTTATAGACAGGTCCCTACCCCCACCGGTTTTATAAGACTACTCCTTTCTTGTCCTCCTTGACCTCTCTGCTGNCCCTTCCAGTCCTGCTCACAGAAAAGTAAAGCATTCTAGCTCTGTTATATTACGAGTTAATTTCTGCTTATTTTGTCTGTCATTTACAAAGCTTATCTGAATGCATGAATAAAATGGGAATTTCCGTAGAGCCTCTTTATTACATATTTCAGTTAAAAGGGATAAAGTCTTTTCCTTTGAGAAGATCACCATAATAGTTAAGACCAACCTAGTTAACTTATTTTCTCAAAAGGAAAGGCCATCTGGGGAGAAATTAGATAGAGCCATTACTGGTGCCACAGGGGTAATATCATATATGAGATTATTTTCTTCTTTACCTTTCAGATTCTGAAAGTGGAAGATATTATAGGGTGGGGAATACCGATTGGTTTATGTATCCATAGGAGGTATCTTCAGGACCTCATCGAGATTGCAGCCTTCTCCATATTGACCCAATGAGCCCTTCTTAAAAAATTTAGTTTCGGGCCTTAATTGTTTTAATATTAACTACGCAGAAGTATTATTTTAAATGTAGGAGACCAATACAAATTTTGCATCTCCCTATAAAAGAGGGTGCTCTTTTATAGGGAGATGCAAAATTTGATCTTTTATCCTAGATTTCTTGAATGCTCATAAGAATCTGGGAATAGTCTGACACGGATAAAGAAATAATCCAGGATCCATATAGGGAGCATATAGAATAAATAAAACACTCTTGAAAGCCAGTTCATTTTATTTGCTGCTCCTCTACTGAGCCAACTAATATCATTTGTTCCAGCTCTTAGCTTTCTCCTGAAACTTTTGCAACAGTGAGGGAAAGTTTTTCTTGTATAATGTAGAAATAGAATGTTATGTATATGCCAAGATTTTTTTTTTTAACAGCCCAAGAAAAGGCGCAGATCATTTTGATTCTTTTTCTACAATTTCTGGTGCCGTGGAGATAGGCACAATTTCTGTTTTCTGCACTTTAATTATATATCCTGACAACAAAACGAATTGATCAATCTCTGACAAAAATCTCAGGTACAGAACTTTCAGGTTGGGTGATATACAGGAGCATATCATCCATATACAATGTTATTTTTTGTTCAGATATATTTGATCCCTTGAATAAGAGAGTTCTCTAATTTTCTGTGCAAATGGTTCAATTACTAAGGCAAATAAAAGTGGAGATAAAGTACTATCCTTGTCTGGTGCTTCTGTGAAGATCAAGGTATTCAGTAATTCCCCCATTTATTAGAATATGAGCTTTTGGTTTGGAATAAAGAACCTGTATGTTATTTATAAATTGGAGGTCCTAATCCATACATTTTTATCAATCAAACTTTATTAGTTGTGACCATAGTCTTGACCAAAGTAAAAAATGTATATATAAACAGTAATTTTAAAACAAAATGACCAAAACATGAGCAGTCAGCTCCATGATCTATATATACAAGCACATCAATTTTAAAACAGATCAAACATTACATCATATTGAACTAAAACCCTTTTAATCATGTGCCAATTTCACTATTAAAAAGTATCAACAGTTTCTGAGAAATACTAAATATTTACAATCCATCTATATCTCTTCAGTTCTCATCAGGCCAGTAGATCTATCATGACCTCGTTTTTTACCTTCGCTAAACTATTGCGTATTTCTGGCATTAATGCATGCACTAAATTTGCCACAGTCCAGATAACATAATC
>QEPC01001091.1:1382989-1398602 GCA_003113815.1 Sphenodon punctatus
GTCTCTCCCCCAGCTCCTGTCTCTCAGATTGTAAGCCCTAGGGGCAGGGACCGTGTCTATTTTATTACTTTGTAAAGTGCCAGGTACACTACTGGCACTATATAAAAGTTTGTTAATAATAATAATAATAATTAATAAAACCAGAGCAAACCAAAATAAATACTGGGGGTGAACTCAGTAACTCTGCTAAACTCGGATGTCTGCAGGGCCCGGGAAGCTCTACAATCTGCCCTGGATGATCCCTGGGTCACTGTTGCATGAGAGTGAGGCACTCCAGTTTCCAGCCCTGCTTTAAACTCTGATCTGATGTTTAGATCTGATCTATTCATCAGATCCGAGTTTAAAGTGGGGCTGGAACTCAGAATCTCACTCACATGCAACAGCTATCAGGGGATCATCTGGGGCTGATTATACAGCTTCCCGGGGCCCCACAGACATCTGAGTTCAGCAGAGTTACGTCTTACGTGTCAGTTCACCCCCTTTCTCTAACAAAATCTGGAATTCTTTTTGTACAAGAAATTGGTATCTGCTGAAGATGGTTTACATTTGCTCTTTCTAGCAAAATTCATGATATTTGAAGTTCAATTTCTACTAGAATCATAACATATATAAAAAGCAATTTTGAAAGCTGGATGATATTGTTATTTCTGTGCTGTGGGAATCTGAGTGACAATTTTTAGGATCACGTAATGCCCTACTTGCTGAGTTAGAATGCAGACAATTTAATAATTGAAATATGAAGTTTGAATGCTGAACTGTTTTAGAAATTGTCATTATCCACATTGCATTATTATTAATTCTGCTTTTTGAAAAGGCAGCCATTGTTTTCAATCTTTTTTGTCCGTCTATTTGATACTATGCAGCAAAATCTTTGTAAATAACTTGCCTTTGTATCTTTCTTGTTTGGGAAATGGTTACCACATTCTGTGGGCTTTTGTGCCCACATCCTGAGCCAATTGGTACATCTTGCTGTTGCAGTAAGTAGTAAACTTTTGCTAGGAGTTGGTGTGGTGAGTTTTTCACATCTCAGATTTTGTGTCTATCTTACTTTGATGAATTTCCCCCTTCAAATGAAGCAGTTACCTGTCCATGAATCATTAGCATGAGGTATAAACTTGAAAAGAGTTCTCTTTTGACGAAGAAATGCTGTTCTACTTATTGGTATGTGTATAGATGAAGACTTGGTGGAAGTGCTGTGCAGATTTGGACAATGTAATTTATGTCTGTTCTAACCCGCCTTTTTGTTGTTAGATATTACAAAGATTCTTTGGCATAAATGAAAACGTAGTCCTTTCACCCTTAGCCCTGCTTCATTTCTGGTCAGTAATGACTGAAAATCTTTGTATATGATGCTTTTGTAAACTGCCATACTTTTGTTCTTAACAGGCTGGTGTCCGTATGGCAAAAAAAAATTATTTCAGCCACATTTCTGATAAATTGGCTTCCTTGTAGTCAGCCTCTGAAGCAATGCAAAGAACTGACCTCTCAATGAAATGATGTGTTGACCTTTCACACATAATGATGGAAGTATCTTTGCAGAACCTTGTGTGGCAGCTGCACTACTTCTGCCTTTATCGGTCATATTTAGAAAAGATTTTAGTCTTTGGGGTGCCCACTGTGTATGCTCTCACAATACCTATGCACACTCATTGTTGTATATAATGTTATTGTGACGGGCTTGTCACTTGCCCAGCAAGCCCCTTACTTTCAAAGTCTTCAGAACCATTCTGTTTGTCTAATTTAGGGCCAACGCAAAATCCTAAATTTATTTCCTAAGGTAAATTGTATATCTAGTTCCTATTGATTTTAATGGAACCTCCAGTTCTGGCTGATAGGCTGTGTGTTCCATGGGACAGACAAGTGTGCCGTTCTGAGCACGCTTATGAGATTAATTAAAATTAAAAGTGCTGGTCTTTTTACAATTCTATGCATGGTGAAAGACAAATTAAGTCTTCAGAAACACAGCTCAAGAGAACTTTGGAGAACAATGACTGGACAAGACAATATGAAGAAATAAGAAAATAGCAATCATTTAGCTAGGTCCAGTTTCAACATGTTGTTTTGTTCATGGTTAAAAAACATTTCTCAGAGTTAAGTGACACCCTCAAAGATGCTGGTACACAAAGAAGATATTTAATGTATTCTTTTCACTTAATATTTCAATTTGGTTTACTTTGGTGGCAAATTTTTATGTCAGGGGTTTGAAGTCACAGAAGAAACATTCTGGTAAAACTGAAGAGAAGGAAAAGTGTAGGTATTTATTGTCTTACAGAGTATTACTTTGTATGAGATACAGCAGGCAAAATATGAAAGCAGCATAAAGCACCGTAAAATCCAACAAGTTACTGCAGAGTTTTCTACAATGGGCTATTCTTGAAGAACACCAAAAGTTAGAGCTCATGAACGTTGGTGCTACCTTTCTCCTAGATAGAATCAGCCACAGGGAGCAGCACGGGGGACCTGTATTGGATTTCAATTCACTTTCAGGTGCATTTCAACATGTGGACTTCGATCTGCCAAGTGAGTCCAATAGGATCTGGGCCCTGGAAGTCTAAAAGCCATCATGATAGTTCAAGCCAGCAGAATGAGTCCAGCTAGCAGTCCCTAGATTTCAAGACCTTGGAACTGATGGCAGGATGATCTTTAAGGACAATCCCTTCTCTGTGTAATTCACTTCTCTCCCTGGTCTGAGACATTGTGGCGTAAGATCCATCTCTTCTCTCATACATTTGCTTAAGGAAATGCAGAACTGAATGGGAGGAGAATTGGTTTGGAGACTAGTTCCTGTTAAATCGTAAAAAATAAATGTATGTCATGATTGTCAGCATTAGACTTTCATACATTTGCCCTGAGATGCACATTTTACAGAGCAATATATATTTTCTTTCTGTTTTGAATTAGGAAATAAACTCCAGCCTTACATTTCTCCTGTGCTTAGACTGAATAATTGTGTCTTTCCTTACCACTCAGAAGGAGAACTGACCAGTTTCGAGAATTGGTAATGAAGCATCTCACCTGTTAGCCTGAATCTAATTCATCTTGTTAGAGACCAAAACTTGATATCCTGTGGATTTTTAGAGGCCTATTTTTAATTCTGTTTTAAAGATTATTTAGAATTAAGCTATTTATCTAGATTTATAAATGCCCCCCCCCCCGCTTTTTTTGTTTGTTAGCATCGACTATGGTTTCTATGTATCATTCCCCACTTCAGCTGTAACGAATGTACATTGACTGAATGCCTATTAAATCATTTAATTTTTTAATTCAAGTTTTGAACTAGATGTTCATTTTCAATAATAAGCAAACAATATCATCTAGTGCTGAAGGTAGGGCTTGAAAGTCAGAATTTTTGGATTCTGGTACTATCTTTTATTTAATTATTTATTTTATGAATATATTTGTATCTAGCTCATCCTGCCTCTGGCAGCCTTGGGTGGTGAACAACTTTTGAACTCTATTAATTAGCAAGTGCCTTACTTCCTGGTGCTGGCCAAGACTCTTAATTTCTTTGAGCCTCAGATAACTCATAGGCAAAATAATACAGGTCTTCCTCAAATGCGTGTTAGTGCGGATTAATTAATAAAAGTTTGCAAAGCAGTGTATTACTTTTGAATAAAATACAGCACCCTTGTAATGTAAAATATTTATAATTTTATTTATCTTAAAAAGCTGTAGATTGAGGGATTTTCACAATTTACTTTTGAATTTGTTTTGCTACAGGATATGAGAGATGAGTGGTGTCCACTCGAAGAATCCAGTGGAAACAAACCACCACCTAATAATAATATTTTGGGTCATGTGATTCGTCGATTGATGGGAATTGTCTACCCTCCAGAGCCTGAAACCCCCCCACCTGTATTTCCTCTATTCCCAGTCAAGGGGTGTATTCTGGGAAAGATTTGTAGTGGGAAAAGCATCTGTCTCAAGTTCTTGGAAGAAGGTAGAATTTTTTCTCTCTCCAGACCCTTTATTCTCTGTTCTTGTATTGTCTTTTGCTTTTACCCTTATGCCCCCGTAGAGCTGATTGCAAGCCTGTAATCTTGGTCACACAAAACAGAGCTTACATTTCATGTGACTGCTTCTGCCCAGAGGTAAATTACTTCCTGTTCTATATTATTGGATGGGAGCAGCCCCACAAAATGTTAATGAATGTTAACTTTTACACTGGGGTAAATTACCCCACAAATGTATCCCTTGGTAAAAGTTACCAGGCATCAACATTTCAAGTGGTTGCTCTATTTTATAATACACAGCAGAGTATAACCTAGTAAATCTACCCCAGGTAGAAGCAATCAAATAAAATGACTTTAAATCTGGGTAAACTAACAGGATAGGCACTGTTTGATGTGAGAGGATTTCAGTATTAGATCTAGCACTATGTAATTTATTCATCACCTCTTATAGTAAAATGAAAGAGTTTGGAATGTAAAAGTTCATTACTACTTCATTGTACTGTATAGCTTTACGAAGAAAGCAACGTAGAAAGGTTTTTCAAAGATTTTTTCTTTGGAAGCTGGAAAGGTCATTCTAACCAACACACCTCATACAAGATTACAGTGACAATAAAGTAACTTCCTTTATTGCTTCTGAGTTTTATTTCAGTTTAGGCCAGCAAGGCTCACTGATCCATTACTTATCTCAGGCTGAAATCCCTGAGCCTTGCATATCTAAAAGGCCACCTTCTCCCTTATGGCCCCTGGGGGCCTCGGGGGTTAGCCAGGAGTACTCTCCTACATGTACCATCTGCTTATCAAGTTTATACAGCAAGTGCATGCAGAAAGGCATTCTCGATAGCTGCCCCACATTTTTGAGAACTCCCTTCCCCTGGAGATTTTTCTAAGCCCTAGTCTGCTGTCTTCCAGAGGCAATGTAAGACTTTCCTATTTGGCCAGGTGTTTGGCAGGTGGGGATAGAGCTTGGGATAACAGATTTTAGCTGGTTTTATTTCTGTGTTAAATTATGTTATGTGTTTATTTATTAAACAGCTGTTGGAATGGCAGAAGATAAACATTTAAATAAATAATCTCAAACCCATTGAAGTGGATGGCAAAATTCCATTGACTTCAGGATTGCAGTAGAAATTACCATCTGTCTGAAAATACATTTTCTGTTAATTTAAATTAGGGAAAAGTAGTTCTTAAAAAGCAAAGACTGTTTCAGAAATTCAGCTTGTAGCTCAAGTGGCCTGTCACCATTGCATCACTCACACCTTCCCTCTTCTTCCATTTAAAAGAAAAATGAACCTGACAATAGAATTCTAGCCTCAGTTTGAAACTCATGTTGTATCAGATTAACAGAACCAGCAGGGAGAGTGGAGATAGTCCCAATGCCTTTCTATCACATGCATGTGGTGTCTGTTTAGTTTGCTGTCAGCAGATTATCCAGCCAATAACCTGAGCTTTTGTGACAGTTGTAGCCATACTTTAACTGCAAATAGGTCTATCACAAACTTGAAGTCAATTCAGACAGTACCATCTTCCAGTAAATATAGTTTGACATTAAGTTATTCCCACTTGTAGCCTTCCATAGAGAAAGCTAATTATTCTTCATTTTGTAAACTTCAAGTGTGTCTGTCGCAAAGTCAACTCAGACAGCAGCACCTGTTAGTAAATATAGGTTGACATTACTACAGTTACTCCCAATGGCAATTGCTATGCTGGGTGCAGAGGAAATGAAGGAGTAGATTATTGTTATAAAATACTCTTTCTATTTTTGGTGATGATTACTCAAAATGTGTTCTCATGAGGTTCTTCACACTGTATTAGTTACTCTAGAATAACTAAATATATGAAGCACGCTTCTGGTGAAAACAGTTTAACCACCCTGGGTTGTGAAAACAACAGAGTGGTTAAAGTGTGTTCAAGGAGTTCTTCTGGGATTCTTAATCTGGAAGTGCTGATAGTGAGAATACACCTTTGTCTGGATCCCGCAGGGTCTGAGTGCAGCTCAAAGCCAGACTCTGGTTTATCCATTCATGGGGGCAACTGGTCCAAGAGAGCAGGCAAGGCATTTGGTCCAATGGCCTGGTCAGGGGTCGTATACATGATCATATACATGGACGTAGCTATCAGAGGTACAGAAGGTCAGCCGCACCAGGGCCACAAGCCTAGGGTGGACACTGGCCCTTTTCACAGCAACACTCTTAACACCTGTCTCTTATACACATCTAGATGTGTATAAGAGACAGGAGTTAAGAGTGTTGCTGTGAAAAGAGCAATGTTTTGTACTGCAGAGTATATAGAATATATATAGTCTAAAAATCGTGATCAGACACTAATATGTGTTTGATTCTTTTATAAGATTGATGTTTGTATGCTAGCCTTTACCTTTCCAAGCTACTAGAATTGGGAGATTGAGCTCACTCCACTATCTAGCTATAACATTTTTAGCTGATATTGAGGGTCCTTTCTCTGAGTTACTGACCCATTTCCTTAATTTCATTCTACATTTTATTTGTATGCAACTCTTTTGTCCGTAAATCGAAATAAAACTGAAACTGTAGAAATTTGTGTTGTGTGTAATAAATTTGCCTAGTGCGTATTCATGTCATTGTGTTCAGCAGTGCTTTTAACTGCATAAACTGGACTGAGATGTGAACTTAGAATAGTATTTTCTGTTTGTTAGCTTGCAACATTCAGGAATTGTCTATTGACACCCTGATCCTGGAAGCCATCCAAGCTTTCCATGAGAATGAAATGAAAACTAAAACTGGTTCGATTCCACAAGAAGTAGAGGGCTGTGAGAATCAGAATGAGGCAAGTGCAATTCTCGTATCTTCTTAAAACCTTTTCAAAGTATTGGTGTGGTAGAAGAGGCTGGAAGGAAAATTGTTTACTCTTTATTCACGTACCTCTGTTCTTCTTCCATTATATATTCAGTGTGACAGGTAACGTGCCTCCCCTACACCACTTCTAACAAACAATTTAATTATCAAGTCAGTTTTTCATGATATCTCACTGATGGTTGATAAATGCACCCATTTCTTCTGCTTTTTCAAGATGAGTTGAAGACTTTAAGCTGTGATATCTTTTGTGAAAGGACTGACTTCTACCCTATCTGTTGAATCTGTAAAGACTTTTTGCCAGTCCACTTTATACAGTGATTAATGTTGGGCAGACAGGTTTTGTAATCCATACTGGATGGCAATATTTGTGTGTGCTTCCAACAATTCATAGAATTCCAGCAATTCAAGAAGTGCCATAATGGATCGGACCACTGGCCCACATAGCCCAGCAGCCCATCTCCAACAGTGCCAGCTTCTGTTGTTTTAAGGAAATATGCAACAGGTCTGTAGCAGGTCCCCACCTCACCTTGGGTAAGTATTTGCAGGATGAGGCCCAAAGTAGGATGTCACTCCAGGAGTTTTGCATAAACAGAGTTTATTCAACAAACAGTCCATAGGCCAGGCACCAAGCCTCTGGCCAGTCCATAATATCTCTCTACTTATATCCAGGTCAGCCTAGTCAAACACAGTCCAGTGGCTAGCTAACCGGATTCCCACTTCCAGGTATCCAAGTCAGGAACCTTCCAGGCAGCCTCTTCAGGAGACGCACTCTCCTCTGTAGTCCAGAGTAGACTGCCTTTTCTCTCAGGCTGGCCTCTCTCTTATGCTTCAGGCCATGCCCCAAACTTAGTCACTTCCTGTGGTGGCCATTTTAAGTAGTTCTCTTCAGGGCAGGTGCCATCTTGTGACCCTCCTAAAGGTATAGCACCTTATTGTGACACTACTCTGCCACAAGGTCATAATGGGAGTGATCCGTTTCTTGCTATCCACACCCAGCCCCTGATAGCCCCAGGCTTCATCTCCTAACCAATTTTCTTCTAAGAACTTATTCTATATTTGACAATTTTAAAAAAATAATCCATACGCATAATAGCGATATGCATTGCAGATATTAAAAATATTTGTTGTGGGGTGCATGATTTATGTGACATACTTTTCAAGGGGGAGGTGGTCTGTGCTAGTATGATAAACTGTGACAAGGAAGGAAGAGGGGTCAAAAAAGCCTGACAGAATTTGGACAGCCCCAGGCTGTTTATCGAGATGCAATCTGAGGCATCCAGTTTGGGCTAGTGTCAGACTTAGAATCCTGGGTTAAATAGACCATTAGTCTGACTACCCTATGACAGTTCATATGTTCAAAACATTACTATGATGGATTCATCCATGGATATTTTGATTTATATTGTAATGATTATTTTAAAATATCACACATGGTAGTCTTGAAAAAATAAAATAAATCCAAACTAACCACTCTGGCGGTGGAAAACCCTAGCCTCAAGCTAAGTCAAAAAACAAATAAATATCTCCCCTAAAACAAAAACAAACAAAAAAAGCCTTTCCTCTTAAAATCCTATTAGACCATATTACTAAAGGATGTTTTCCTAGGCCACATGAAACCGCTATCCGCCTGGGGAAAATAGCTAGTTTGTGAGTGTTGTGTGCAACACTTAGGGTGATATTTTAAATTGAATTTTCACCATATCATTACAAAAATCAAAATAATATGGTGATATAAACCAGGGAGTCAAACCGCCCAAAAATTTGTTTCAGTTACAGTTTGTGTTCATCAGCATTTCCTAACTCTCCAGCTTGGTTCCAGTTTGACCACCAACTTAGTGGAGCTGGTGTTAACGAATGAGACAATAGGCTTCTGGAGCTCGGGTTCGGTCCATGCTGCCTCCACCCTGCTGCTTGGCATGTAGAGGCTGATAGGCGGGCAGCCCCTGCATGTATTTCTTGTGCGTTCGGGCAGCTCCCACTCACAGGTTTAGCGGGACAAACTTAATACACAGGCAGGCTGTAGCAGGGTGCTAGGGGACCACTCTTCCCCTTTAAGAGCGGAGATAGGGCGAGCGGCACGGCCCCTCTAAGTATGGCCATCCAAGGTGATCGGGGAGGCCCAGGTAACATCCAGAACCAGATGTGGAGTGCAAGGAGAACCTGCAGGGTGGCAGGCAGGTGTGGGGCCAGCGGAGATGCCAGGAGAGCCAGGAGCTGCAGAGACAATGGGAGCAGCAGCAGGAATCTTTCCGTAGCAGCATTGGAGCACAGAAAGCAGTGTGGAGTAGCAGATCCAGGAGGCTTGCCCGAAAGGGTTGGAGCTCAGGCAGTGTGGTAGCACCGGCCCTAACCCTGGCAGCATGGAGGCAGCGAGCAACCCTCTGGGCTGAGACTGGATCTGAGGGACTCACCTGGGAAGTGGCTGAAGCCAGGCGTCTGTGGAGAGACTGCCTACAGGACAGTGGGGAATGGCAAAAGCAAGTCAGATTGTGGGGAAGATAAGGAAGGTAATCTGGCCGGGAACCCTGAGGCTGGGAGGGATGGTGCCGCCAGGGACTCAGAAATGGAAGTTAGGTGACTAAGGGCGTTTATAGACGATCCCACTTACAAGCAGGATCGTTAAATGCCGGCATTTCCCCCCCCGCCTTCCTCTGTATGCCGTGTCTGATGTTCAGACATGGCGCAGAGGCTTTGTGCGCATGCGCACCCTTCTGCGCATGCGCACTCGCCCAGGGAACCCGGAAGTGTGGCGTGAAGCCGGCACTTCGGGGATCCGCGTCTGAGGGGGCAGGATCGCCTGCCCGGTCAGACGCGGGGTAAGATCCTGCCTCAATGTTTAGACGAGCACAAAGAAAGGCGGCTGATCAAAGGATCAGCCTCCTTTCTTGTCTCGTCTATAAACGTCCTAAGTCAGGTGCAATTTGTGGCAGTTTCAATTAGCACCGAGGACCAGAGTTGAGCCATATTACACAGGTGTTCTTTCCTGCTGCACTTCACCCCCCGCGCCCAGTATCCTGCCCCCTGTCATGACTCTCAGCCACAATGAAATATGTGAAGAAGAAGCCACACCAGCTATTTCTTCCGAGCTATTATGACTCTGGGAGGTGGTCCAGCGCCTGCTATCCCTGCCCACGTATGGGGTTACATACCTGGGTTTTACACCTACCAGCACTTGGTCACTGAAAGTAACCTTTTATTATGCACAGAAAGCAGAGCTTCCTGAGAAAATTGCATACTTTATTAAGTGCATATAGTGAAAATTGAAAGCAAAAGTACAAATTCAAAGAGAAAGCAGTCAGTCTTTGCATGTTCTCAGCCCGGTTTCTCACATCCATGGCTCAGAGCACAGTTCACGTCTTACTGGCAGGCAGCGCTGCACAGTTTTATTGGGTGTTGGAAATCCCTCCCGGTTTGCATAAAACCCCCAGTCAAACATGTGTCTCTTGTACCCCTACTCCAGCATCTTCTGCATTACCATACAGTGGGGGCAGAAAGCAGACCCGCTTGCCAGGGCACCCTACAATTCTGGGAGTGTCCAAACCTCTTATAGGGCAAGAAGCTCTCGATCAGTGGATTCACGTTTTCTGTACCCCAAGCCACTTGTTTCCCCCACGAAAAAAAATGTTCAATATAGCCTTTAGAAATGTTTCCAGTGTGTTTTCCTCTGGCCCATCCAGTCCCACCACCCTTTCTGTGCTATTTCCCACCCGTTCCTTCTGCTGTGCCTTCCCTATTGACACTTGCAGGCGAGTCAGCCTGCAGCCCTGAAGCCCTTCATTGTCCTATTGGCATCTACAGGGTAGCCAGGTCCAGGTCCGGACTTAGGGGCAGGCCCCCTAGGCCCAGCCCTTGGGCGTCATTTTTTGTAGGGTGGCAATCCTGGCGCAGGTGCCTCCCCACTCCATTTGAAAGTCAGAATTTTTGGATTCTGGTACTATCTTTTATTTAATTATTTATTTTATGAATATATTTGTATCTAGCTCATCCTGCCTCTGGCAGCCGTGGGTGGTGAACAACTTTTGAACTCTATTAATTAGCAAGTGCCTTACTTCCTGGTGCTGGCCAAGACTCTTAATTTCTTTGAGCCTCAGATAACTCATAGGCAAAATAATACAGGTCTTCCTCAAATGCGTGTTAGTGCGGATTAATTAATAAAAGTTTGCAAAGCAGTGTATTACTTTTGAATAAAATACAGCACCCTTGTAATGTAAAATATTTATAATTTTATTTATCTTAAAAAGCTGTAGATTGAGGGATTTTCACAATTTACTTTTGAATTTNCCTCAGAATGACAGTTCCTTCCAACCCTTTTTAGGAATATAAGAAAAAAGTTCCATGTGGGGCTGGAAGGGTGGGTGTTGTGAGAATGTTTAGAACCATCTCAAAGAACCTTGTTTACAAGGCAGCAAACTTCTGTTTTTCTTTGAGTGTCTCCTCAAAGGCAGTTTTTACATGGCTCTGCCAGGTGGGGGTTCCGTGGGCGCACTGGTGCATGGGCAGGGCGTGCACATGGCCGCACACACATCCCCACTCACCCCCCACTCATCTGCACTCATGGAGCAACCGCCATTTTCCCTAGTTGCTCTGTGTTTGGGGACGAGTGGGGATGCATGTAAAGCGGGCGTGCGCACACACCCCCACTCACCACGGGTGCGTGCGTCGCGTTGTTTACACGGGGTGCCCCACCCATGAACACGCAACGTGGGGGCAGGGCTTGGCTTGGGGGCAGCAGCCTGAGAAGAGCCTGGGGAATCAAAATTTCTGAGTCCGGCCCTGGCCAGGTCTAGGAGTGGCAATAGGAAGCGCAGAGGCACAGACGTGGTGCTGGCTACTATGGGCCCCCACCCACAGAGACACGGCAAAGCATGAGTGTGCAAGCCAGAAACAAGACAAAGAGTGAGAGTGTTGTTCTATCCAGCTTCCTGTTGCTACCAGTATGCCTTTTATGTCTCCTGGCAGCCAACCAGGAAGCTGAGAGGTGGGGCCCGTACAAGACAGACAGGAAATGGAGCGGGGTCAGGACAAGGCAGGGAGGAGACATGGTGGGGAATGGCTGAGCCAGAGGGAGTCTTAGGCAATGGCACTGACAGACTGGCCAGGTCCATTACTCCAGGACCCAGGTGAGTGGGCATTCAAGACTGGGACCTGACAGTACCCCCCTCCTCCCGAGGGATAGCCTCCAGGCATCACAAGACTAGGGTTGCTATGTATGCAAATTTTTTCAGGATGCTTATGAAAAATGCATGTTGCAGGGCTTGCATTGGTGCCTAAGGTGTCAATGCAGGCTCTGCAACATGCATTTTTCATAAGTGTCCTGGAAAAATGTGCATATATGCCAACACTACACAAGACCCACTTTTGGGGAGGGACAATACAGGATACAGACTGGGCACAGGGTCAGGGAAGGGGACACCAAGGACACGGGACACAGTAGCGGGTCACGGCTTCGGGAGGTAACATCAGGGAAGTAAAAAATGGGCTGGATATAAACTGAACAAGACACTCCACGGACAGGATCAGGCACGGCATGGATGGGATGATGTGAGCTCCTGGTGGGCTAAGCTGCAGATAGGGCTCGGGCAGTAGCAGGGCTCCATGGCTGGACAGGACAAAGATGGGAGGGTGTTGAGACTGGGCAGAGGTGCTAGGCAGGTGCTGAGGCCAGACAGTCTATGGCACTGCCTCTGCAGACAGAGCCTGGGCCAGCACAGGGACTGAAGCCACCATCTGGAGCACTGTGGATGGTGGTGGCCGGAGCAGGAATCTGGGCCTCCTCCGAAGCAGGAGTCCAGAGCGCTGCAGCCAGTGGTGGCCAGACAGTGGCTGGAGCTGGCATCGGGACCGCCTCCATTTTGAACTGTTTAACCTTTTGAACCTGTTTGAACCGGTTCATATGTATTTCCTGCTTAATTGCTTATTAATGTGACATATTCTTACGCTTGTATTTCAGTGCCTAACAAAGAATGCAATGATGAATACTTGACTGTAGGAAAATTATTTTTTAAACAAGTTATTTGCACCCACTAGTAGAGAGGTGGGGAAACTAGCCTGTTGGCCAAATCTGCACCATATCTGTTTTTTATTTGGCCCCTTTTCAGTTCCAGATCTGACCCATGAATCCAGCCCCTACTTTCAAGTATTGAAAGAATGAGCACAGGGGAAAGGACCAAAGATGAGAGATTTCAGTCAAGAACAAGAAGGCTCCATGGCATGGACCCTTTCCTTCCCTCCCCTTTCTGATCACATCCCTTAAACATTCCCACACCGTACTCCTATTTGGCCCATGGAGCTTCCACTAATTTTCAAAGTGGCCCACTGGACAGAAAAGGCTTCTCACCGTGCACTAGTACAATGTCCTCCAGAACTCTGCCAGTTATATTTGGCCACTGGGGTGACAAAATGAATTTCAGCCCAGAAATTTCAGACCAGAGGGATGGGAGGAGCGGTGTAGCCATTGTTTTTTAGGGATGAGTTGCCGGTCAGGACAAGCGGTATTCAGTGCAAACTGAGTCCGGTGTAGAGGGCCTCCACTTTGTGTTTGATAATGATTTGGCTGGGGACAGATTAGGGGTCCTGTTGGTATACTGTGGACTCCACTATACAGCAGCATCCCTGATTGCTTTAGATGACCTGGTGTCAGATGATCTTGAGGTCCCCGAGGCTTATAGTCTTGAGTAGGGCTGAAACTTGGCTCGTAATTCTCGCTGGTTCCCGACGAGAAGGGGGGATTTTCTCATCTCTCCTTGAAACGAGGAATGCCCCCTTCTCGTCGGGAACCAGCGAGAATTCAAGCGGGCTGGGTGGGGGCCAGGGTTGCTGGCGGGGGGGCTGGCACGGGACCGGAGGCAAACGGGGCAAAGACAAGCCCCCTGGGTTCCTCCGGCCCCCACCTGGCCTCCCTGCCTGGGGGGGAAAGAGAAAGTTCAGGCAGGGCCAGGAGTGGGGGTTTGGGGGCCAGGCAGGGGTTTACTCGTTGTCTAGGAGAGTCCCAGCCCCCCTGGCTGTGCTCCACTCTGCGCTGCACCAGGCCTCTTCCCGACTTTGCAGTTTAAAAGGAGAAGAAAAAAAGTCTTGAGCATGCTCAGAATAGCTGCTTGGCCCTGGTTGCCCTTTTAAAAGATGGTGCCTGCAGGGCCATGCAGCTCTTCTGTGCATGCTCAGCCCATCCCAAAGATGGTGTCCAGAGACATGATATGCCCGATTTGCAATTGATACAAGACTTCAATGCAAAATAGACCAAAATTGTGCAATACAATGATACTTCGCAGAACTCCCAGAGTCAATATGTCTCCCTGTAGGCTGTGTGCAGGAGAAGCACTGTCAGGTCTGTGAACAGATGACCAGTCCATCGTCAGGTCCTGCTGGATCGGGATGGAGTGGAGTGCTCCAGGTTCTCCTTGTTGTTTTGCAGCTTGAAGCAGCTAACAATGGACAGTCCAGGTGTTTTCTGTTAAAATATTAGTTTTCCTCAGGTTCTCACATACACTTTGGTCATTAAAATGATTGACAAAACTATTGATAATACAAACTATTTTGTTATATAAGCTAAATTGATATATGAGTGGACATGATAATAGTCTTGGCACTGATATGATGCAAAACATCCTCTACAGATAGGACAAAACCATGTTTTTCCCAAAGCCAAACCTTGATTAACAAAGTGGATGGACTTTCCGATGGTTTCTGCTTTCTCACGGGACATTTTTGCAATAACTTACCTCGATCGTAATATGTTGTTTTGTTCAAGCATAGGCCTGCCTTTTCCTCTATAGAAAGCCAAATGGGCCTGCAAAATTTAGCTTAGCCATAGTAAGGACTCATGACAATATCCAAGGCTTAGGTAGGCCTATGCCAACAGCCACCATCATCTATGCATTTGTTACCTCGAGATTGGACTACTGCAATGTGCTCTACATGGGGGTGCCCCTGGTAATGGTCTGGAGGCTGCAGCTAGTGCAGAATGCAGCAGCCCATGTGCTTATGGCAGGGGTGGGGAACCTTTTCAGGCCTGGGGGCCGCATTGTCGGTCCCCGAACGTGCCAGGGGCCGCACTTTAAAAAGCAATTATAAATCAATTATAATTAAGTATAATTAATAAATAAGAAGTAATTCATTATAATTAAGACTAGTGCATTAGAGAAACACATTCAGATTTTTGACAATACGCTAATAAGTTTTTTAAACAGTCACATAGAAAGTCACTTTCTATGGGAATTGCTCTTTTTTCACTAAGGCTGTAGTGTGTTCTTTGAATAGTGCTGCTGTAACTTATTTGTACTACTGTGCTGATTAAATTGTCTTTTAAAGTTGGGTTTCTCTCTTGAACAAGGTACAAATGTACTACATTATCAAGATCACAATTTTAACTATAAACACTTTTAAATGTTCTTATGACTATTCTTTTCCTTGAAAAAAGTCAGAAAATGTGTTAGGTTTTAATAATCATAGCTTATAATACTTGATTTGATATGAGAATGTGCTGGGCTGGCCCAAGGGTTTGAGGGGCCATGTGCCAAACCTTACTGCGGGGTCCTAAAGGCCAGCGGAACCTTATGGCTGGCAGAGCTCTAGGGAGGGGCTTGTACATTGTAGGTGGAGCCGTGGCAGAGCTCTAGGGTGGGGCTTGTACATTGTAGGCGGCGCCTCCAAAAATCCAGCAACAAAGAGTTTTCAGCGTTAAGATGTGATGGACTGAATGTTAGTTTACACTGGGAACTAGGGGTGGGACATCAGGGCAATTACCGGTTACCGGTTTTACCAGTTACCGGATTAAAAAAAACCAGATTACCGGATTTGTACCAGTTTACCGGTACCGGATTTGTTCCATTG
>QEPC01001091.1:1427308-1460029 GCA_003113815.1 Sphenodon punctatus
TAATTGAAGCTTTTATTGCCTGCCAGCTATCTCTTTTAAGCATTCAGCATGTATAACCAAGTTTTTGATCATATTAAAATAGCAGCTTGTATTTACATTTTTATTCTTAGGAATGCTGACTCCATTAGAGATGCTGAATTTAGTGAAATTACTTGTATACATAAATGCTACTCAGTCCAAGTAAGGCTGAAAGGACTGGACCATATGTAAATAGGTTTGTAAATCTACTTTGCTCCTGGAGGTACTTGTAGATCTTGAATTTATGCTGTTTTTTGATGTTACGCAGTATTGGGGAGAGGGGGATTTGTGCAACCATGACCATGGCTCTGTAATTACAGGGATTAGTGCATTCTCACAATTACAAATCCCCGCAATTACAGAGCCATGGTCGTGATTGCTCAAGTTCCCGCCCCTCCCGTGTAACGTTGGAAAGCAGTCTTAAATTGTAGAGCTTATATCTTTACCATTTGCAAAAACAGTGTGTGTGTCCCAGAAAGACCAAGTCAGCAGATTATTCAACCAGTTTTTCTCAAAAATACTAACACTTCAAAAACATTCACTTGGACTGTTAACTGAGGCTAATTATCATGCATTGAATTCCTCACAGAGGCCCTCCAAAAGGCAGACTCCTTAAAAGATAAAAAAGGAAAGAAAGATGAAGCACCTAATGGGAATGATGCTAAACCAGGTTAAGTGTATTTTTTGTATTTTGTTGCTATCTGCTGATTACTGTAAAGGATTATAATTCTTGTTCTTTATTTCTGCTTCTCTCTTTTTTTTCTTTTTTCTTTTTTAATGGTAGACTTTACTTAACTGGAAAGGCACTCTGAGGTATGGACAAAGGAAACTGTACCTCTCCACAACCGCCTCATGTAAACAACACATTTGACAAATAATGGAATAAAACATTTCCAAAGCTCTCCCAGTTGGGTTTATAGTCTAAATGTATGTGCATGAGGCATGGGTGCCTGGAAACAGTTGTGTAGCAAGGCTGTGGCAGGCCTGGTCTCATGTACCAATCATGAGCCACCCTCAGGGTAAGAGAGAAGCCCAAGGCTCCCAGCCAGCCTCAGTCTCCAATCCCGGCTTCGGTTGTGGTGCCGTCCTGGCCCTCAGAGTCTCCGCAACCCCACCACTGTCCCTGTTTCAGGGACTCCAAAGTTCCTCTTTCAGGAGACAGAGACAAAAAGGCCCATATTCAAGCCTCAGGCACCTCTTTCCTGGTTGCCTCTCAGGAAAAGCACTTGAGGGGACAATGGGGAAATGATGGAAGCGGAATGATAAGCAGAAGAGCTTCTGTCCCTCTGAATGCACCTGGAATGTTGGGAGGTGCGTGTGCATGTCAGTGTGAGAGGAGGCAGAACTTAACACAAAGAGGTGGAGCTTATTGGCCAATAGGGCAGAGGTTGTCCCTCTTTGACTGTTTGAAATGTTGAGAGGTACGTCATCGTGCATTTGTATTTAAGGTTCTACTCAAGGAAAACTGCAAAGAAAGAAATCTGTGACAGTTACTCCTGAAGATCAGTCCCTTCCCACTCATGTAGAACCACCTCCGATTAAACCAGGATCAGATGAATGGGTTTATGTTGCCGAGCCACTGCCTGAGGTACGATCATTCAAACTCATGAATCCTTTATGATATTCTTTTTCAGATTTTCTTTTAAAACTGAAATCTAAATCACCATTTTATCTTGTTACATACAACTTTACTCATTTTTGGACACTGTTTTGAAAATGGAGAATAGGTAGTGTTTGTATAAGTCTAAGTGCCTACAGCCGTGATACATAGCAGTCTGTGGCCCTTTTTACATGGGCAGCACCCATGAATGAAGATCCAGAAATCTGGGTGTTCATGCGTGGGTGCCACCCGTGCAAATCCCACGGGGGTGCGTGGGTGGGTGCACTCTCCCGCACATGCATTCCCACAAATCCCCATGCATGGAGGCACTGGTGAAAACAGAGGTGCCTCCGTGCGTGGGGATACGTGGGTGGGTGGGTGTACACCCGAATGTTGTGTCACGCACACCCAACCCACTGCGGTCCACGTAAAAAGGGCCTATATGTTAATGATGTACCAAATGCTTGTTATATTAATTAAAATTTTGGAACATTTTATATAAGGACATAAATTAAACTTTAATGGATAAATTGCTCAAAGGGATAATGGGCAGTATCTCTGAAATATACTGAGAGAGCCAATGTAACCTAGTAGAGAAGGTGCTGGGCTTTGACCTGGGAAACAAGATTCAAATGCCGTTAGCTATGAACTCATTGAGTGGCCGTGGACAAGTCACTGGTTACTAACATACATGACAGCAGAGGGCCACTGTCACAAACTGATCTGGACTGGGAAGCCACTTGCTTCCCGGTCAGGATCAGGTCCAGCCATGGAACAAACGTTCACTCTGCCAGGCCGGGGGTGGGGAGGCGGGGAGCCACAAAAATGTGTGGCCAGCCCTGCCCCAGGGCTGCGACCAACACCCTACTTCCCCACCATGACAGGTCCATGGCAGCTGTCATGGGGGCTACTCTGGGCCAGGAACAGCGAGTTACCACACATGATACCTTGCTGTAGCCTCGTCGGGCAGGCTGCCCCAGGTGTGGTGGCGTCTAGCCTGGGCTGTGACTCTGGAAGTGTCTGGAGTCGCAGCCTGGGCTAGTCACCACCAAGCCAGGGGAAACTCCGGGCCAAACATCTGGATGGCCCTGAACAAACATGATGGTCGCCCACGGGTCCAAGTGGGCCACAGTGGACTACCGTCATGTTTGTTAACACCCATTGTCTCTCAGCTTCAGTTCTCCATCTGTACAATGAGAATCATAATGACCTACCTCACAGGATTGTTGTGAAAGTGAATTAGTTAAGGACTGTAAAGCACCTTAAACATTGAAAGAGCTATATAAATGATAAATAATGTCACGTGAAGGACAAAACAGTAACACTTGGGTGTTATAAAACTCGTACACAAAGTAAACATTCTATTTTAGTGGGATGTTTTATACATATAACTATTTTAAAGAAAACATAGTAAATAACTTGATACCCTAATATAACCTCTTTCTCTGTGTGTGCATTCTAACTGAACAGTCCAATAAGAAATAAATGAAATGTTAATTTGTATGTTTTAAAATTTTCAGGAAATACCTATGTTTTTAGTACCGTACTGGGAAACTGTAGAAAATAAATATGTAACTACCATCAAAGTGATACTTAGATGTCTGAGAAATGAACGTCATACTGTGATTTATTACTTATCAGATATTAGGTAAGTCAGAATAGTTTAGTAGTTAGAACTCACAGTTTGTAGTATTCCTTTTTATTTATTTATTTTTAATATTTATTTATTTTGTATAATTTCGTATCCCGCGCCCTCCTGCTATTAGCAGCTCAGGGCGGCTCACAATATATCCTTAAAAACATAAAGTACAATATAAATATAAAAATATAAATATAAAATCCAGCAGTATAAAATAAACACGATGGAGCTAAACCCCCCCCTTCCCTCCCACCAGCCTCTCCCCCTCCCCCCCAATCACCCATCTCCCTCATCAAAAGTCTGGTGGAACAGCCAGGTCTTACACTGTCATCGAAAGGAGGGAAGGTCCAGGGTCAAACAGACCTTCACCAGGAGGGAATTCCACAGCCTTGGTGCGGCCACCGAGAACACCCTCCCCATAGTTGCCTCCCGAGCAATTCGGGGGACCTTGAGAAGGGCACTCCCAGCCGACTGCAGGGGCCGACGCAGGCCCCTTTGGATATGCTATATAGATTTTGCTGTATATTTTTTGATTATCTTTTGATATGCTATATAGATTTAGACACTAAGCTTTTGAATCGCTACTCGTAGAAACCATTTCCAGGAATACCTGAAACGCCCCGACCACAAGCAGGAATTTGTATCCCAGTGGCAATCTGATTTTGACTCTCTTGCTGATGACCTGTGGGATGATGATGAAACAAAAGCTGAGTCACACCAAAGAGTAACCGTAAGTAAAGGATGAATGTGGCAGATAATCTAGTTCAGTGGCTTTCAGACTCAGGGGAATGGCTTCCCAAGGGGATCATGGAAACAACTGGCAAACACTTTGCCCTTCTCTGACTGAAATAGGGGGGATTTTTAACTGATGGAATAGCAACGGGGGGAGAGAGTCTGAGAACAAGGGGGAGAGAGGGGAGAAGCAAAACAAGAGTAGGGAAGGAGAGAGGAAACCATGTGTATGTGTACGTGGTGGGGGAAGGGGCCTTCTCCACCACAGACAAGAGGAAGAAGGGGGCACAGTTCAAAAAGCACCACTGATCTCTAGTTCTCAAGCTTTGTTTAGTTTCAGTTATTTGAATTTACATACAATCAATATGGTGTGAATGTTAGCTGAGTGAGTGCTTCACTGTTAATTCTCAGGAATGCTTCCCATTTTTAACATTTCTCCTCAGTTCTGCTAATAACATTTTACCATTACCCTTTTCCTTCATTATACACCTCTTTTTCAACATCTGTTTCTCCTCTTTATTTTAAGCAGTGCTGCTCTGCAGCCTTCTTTCCTTTCCCTTACTCCCAGTATACATTCAGCAACTTCCTTTGCTAACAAGCGAGTTTTGAAGAATGGGCAATTTGTAAAATCAGCATTTTTCTCCACTCTTTGGCTCCTCACGTTGTTGGTTTGCTTCCTGAGGACAGCCATTTCTGTAAAATTATAACTTATCTCTGGAGTCACTGAGTTTTTCGCAGACCCAGCACAGAATGATAGTGTTTCTTCTGAATTTATGCTAAACTAACACCAGGAGAAAGTTCTTTGAAATTCTGTGGCTGTTGGAATAATGTCTAGCTTGCATTCTCAAGAGCTCTGCTGCCTAGGTGGTATCATTTTAAACACTGCTGCTCAGACAGAAGGCCCTTTCCACTCTCTTCCTCCCCCTTCTTCTCTTTATGCTGGCATTGGAGTAGGGCTGAAACTCGATCTTGAGTTTTTCTCAATTCTCACCAAGAATCACGGTTCTCTACTTGTTTTAAGTGAGAATCGATAATCGAGACATCCTCAATTCTCGACACATTCTCGGTTGATAATTTTTTTCGATTTACTGTTTACCGTGATTTACCATTACCATATACCAATTTACCATGTACTGCATTTATCCTGATAATGTGCATGTGCAAAATGGCTGCCCTTTTCCAAAATGGCAACAATGCTGCCNGAATTCAGGTCAAATTTGTTAGCACCCTAGTGCTCAAGTTATAAGGTTTGGGGTGATTTCAGAAGTTAAGGGTTATTGTTGGCATTATTAACAGTAGGCCTGGGGCAGTAGAGTTGTGGAGTTTTTTATTCCCAAACATGAGACTGCCGGTCCTGTGCTTTGGTACTCATGGCAAGTGCAGCAGGGGTAGTGCAGGAGGAGCATGCCCAGAATGGTCTACTGTGTTCTTCTGCCTCCTGCTGGTCAAAGGAGAGCTACCCAGCCGGAGGACTGTCTGCGTAGTGGAGGAAGAAAATAATTCACCAAGGTAGGTGACCAATTCTCTTTTCCCCATTGGCAGCAATGGGTAAAATGCAGCAAACACAGGTTCATACGTTTACATACCAGTCTGACATTTTTGCAGTTTGTGGTTCTGACTTTACAAGCCCAAGGAAGGGCCCAGTGGAGCCCAAAGGTTTGCGTACTTTCACTAACAGAAGTTGGTCCAATAAAAGATCGTCTGAACTACTTTGTCTTTACCTCCTTTTAGGGAAGGGCGGGATAAAAAATTAAATAAATAAATAGATTGACTTTATTGATAAAAGGTGCTTTTTTCCAAGGGCACTGATATAATTTTCAGTTGTAAATGGATAAAGGAATTTTTAAAGTTTCTTGTACTCTTCAATTACTTTTGTACTGAAACAGACATTTTAAAATTTCAGTTCTTATTGCTTTTTATGCCTTAGGACCTAAGAGATCGTCTCTGGGATATATGTGACAACAGAAAGGAGGAAGCAGAACAAGAACGCAGCGATATCATAAATGATTGCTGGTTAACAGATCAAATAGGAATCCTGATGAACCACTTCTTTTCACTTATGCAGGTCTGATAACATGAAAGGAAAACTTGGGAGACCCCGGTCTTTTAATTACAAGGGTCGACTTTTTGAATTAATGCATGGTCAAGGAACCTTGGCTTCGATGGGGACAATCCCAAACTCTTGCATGCACAGGATATGCGTGTGCGGTGCTCGTGCATGTGGCTTGCACGCAGGCTAACATAGCTGTGCATGCTTTCCACACGAGGGTTGCACACAAGATGTGCGCACGTGGTTTGCGTGAAGGGGGTGGGTTTGGGATCGAGCCCAGTGAGATTACACACACATACACAAATATCCTTACACTGGTAGGTTTGAGGCCTTCATTAGTGTTTAATATAGTCCTTTCTTAGGGGGGTGTCTGTTTAAAGTCGGCAATGAGAGAGTCAAGATCATGCATCTTTAGACCTTTCTGTCAACTCTTAGCCCAGAGATTCCCAAACTGTGGGTCAGGATTCCAAGTGGCAGTGTGCCATCTTCAGATGGAATTGTGATGCCAATTGATATTTGATATGCTTTGTGAGACTGTTGTTGCTATCCAAAGTCACAGAATTATATTTAAGTCTCAAAATGGAGTCACACAATCAAAAATTTGGAAACCACTATCCGAGGCAGAAAGGATTGAGAAACATATCATTATCCTGGTATAAATCTTGTTAAAATAAGTTTACAGATTATATTACATAGTATTTATATTTGCAGTTCCATTCTCTTAATTGTTGCCAGAAAATATATAGGGCTTTCATGCTTGCCAGGTATGTGGAGCCCCACAAAATTCCTGGAAGGCTTGCAACAGTAAAGTGATGCATGTCAGAGCTAGAATCAGTTTTCCGAAACTATTTCCTATAATAACCTACATGGGCAAGGATGGACAAATATATATAGGTCGTGTATAGGCAGATATAGATATAGCTAGAGATACACCCGCCCACACACACGCACACACACACACACACGTATATATAAAGACTCTGCTTTCACAGAAACAAGCTGTGTAAGAGAGAGCAAAATAATTATAATATATGAACAAATCAGCCCAAGAGTTGTTGGCGCCCTTGTTTCCTGGGTTTCGCATTTCTCAGTTACTTGGTTGTATTACTCATATCAACATTGCACATTTGTTTGTATTAATTTTTGTGCTGGTGACATAATTTGAAATTATATATACTTTTAAAAGTTAACAAAAATGTTTATTAAGAAGTTTTAAGATTTGTCATAAAATATAATTTTTTGGTCTGAAATTCTTAAGTCTGTGAAGCCTCAAACTTGTATGAGATCTTAGAACCTAACAAGCTTATAATAGATTTCTGTCCACCTTTCAGTGCTTTTCTGCACCAAGCTAAAGAATTTCTGTCCTAAACTTATGGCTCAGTGGTTGTTTTAAACAACGAGATTTTTATCCTATTTATTGTGAATGTGGTTTTGTGCATTTTCCCATGAATATACAGCACCGTTTTGTCAGTTGGACACTCATACATTACTGGTTTCGTAAATCAAAGCATGACAGGTGTTAATGTTTTGGGGCTGTACACTACTGTGAAGTTAGTAGATGTTTTGAATCTTGTAAAATCCACTTTTTAATGTTTAAATCCAGTTATTTAAGCAAATTTCCTTTGCTCCAGGCCATAATTAAGGGCTTTTTAATAACTGTTATTTAACAATTCCTTCAGCTGTGCTTAATAGCTATAATTTAAAAGTAAACTGCAGATTGGCTAATATGAATTTTGGTATGTGTATACTTGTTATTTATATTAAAAGTAAGTACACACTTTTCCCGTTCTCTGTCTGTGCCGCAGGCAGGAAGGCAGTTCTGTGCTGGGTGTAGCTCCTCTTCCCAGAGGCAGGATCCAAAGCCTTTGATTGGCAGCCTGGCCCTGGGGGAGGAACCACTCCAGCCTTGCCGCCCAGAACTGTTCCCGCCTCAAGCAAGAAAGGTTCAGGATCCATTTTTCTCTCCCCTGAGAGAGAGGAGTAAACCTTTAACTTCTTTATTCTTTTTCTTTCGCTTCTTTACTTTTATTTTATTCTCTAGGACCACTAGTTTAATTAGCTAGGGAAGAGGGTTGTTTTATCCCTTCAGGACCCTTCATAGGAGCAGGCTCCTTCCCCCCAGAACGCCCTCCTTTTTGAAGGAAGGTAGCCCGGGGTGTTGACCTACGTTTACCGGCTGGGAGATCCCCCGCTGGGAGAATTGCTGGCCAGTGTAACGTGGGCAAGTGGCCTATTTCTCACTTGCGACTGGTGGGTGAGGGATACAGTGACAAAAGGTTACGCCAGAGTTCCCATTAGAACCAGGACCCTTCTTCATTGCGGTTCCAAAGGCTAACTGCTTGACCAGACACCAAACCACGATCAGTGCCATCGAGCATCTCCTGCAAATAGGGGCTATAGAACCTGTTCCCCTGCGACAGAGGTATTCAGGTCTGTACTCCATATTTTTTACAGTCCCCAAGAAAAATGGAGACATTTGAGCCATCCTGGATCTGAAGCAGCTAAATTGTTTCCTGAAATGATACAAATTCAGAATGGAGATGCTATGCTCAACCCTCCTCCAGGATTCAGAAAGGGGCAAAGAGATCGGAAGGCTTCCAATATAACAATTGCTAGGTGGCTTAGGGGATGTATTTCTCTAACTTATACTTCAGCCAGACTACAGGCGGTGTCACAGCTACAGGCAGTGTAGGTGTCACACCCTTTTCCCTTCGTACTGTGACTGCCAGCGTGGCTTTGCTTCAGGGGGCCACAACAGACAATATTTGTAAGGTAGCATGTTGGTCATCTGTCCACCTTCACACGTCAAAACAATATTAACACTTGGGCTTTGGCACGTGCTGCTTTTGGCCACAGGGTGTTCCTGAGAGTCCTGGTGTGAACTCCTTAGACAGAGAAGTTGAAGGAGAATTTGATAAACCTAATTTCCCGCCCTAGTTGGTGGATTTTTGGGGGTACTGCTTGGTATATCCTAGCACAGGACTGCCTGCCTGCAGCACAGAGAGAGAAAGGAAAATTTGGAGACTTAACCTGGTGAATTTTCCATCCTGTTTGTTCCGCAGGTGGGCAGTCCGACCCACTCATTGTTTTTTTATCTCCTTAAACTTACTGCTTTTTGTCCAGTTCACACAGTATTCATGGGAGGTCACTCCTGGACTCTTAGACAGTCAGTTTGACACTGTTGGTTCTCAGGTTCTCTTTGATTAGTCATAGCCTTGTATGATTAGGAGTTCCTATATTCTTTTTTCCTAAGCTTTTGTTCTTGAGCTGTTCTTTGACATTTTTGGTGTATTGTAAGCTTTGACAGTCTCAATTTTGGGGGGCAAGGCCAGAGTGGCTCCTTCCCCAGGCTCAGGTTGCCAATCAAAGGCTTTGGATACTGCCTTCTATCTCTGGGGAGAGGAGCTACACCCAGCACAGGACTGCCTGCCTGTGGCACAGACAAGAAGGAAAATTCACCAGGTAAATCTCCAAATGTTCCTTTTTTATATTGATACAAAGCTTAAAAATGCATGTGCTAAAATTTGAAACTCAAATTCTGATAATTTACTCATTCATCCAGATGCACAGGTAGGCTGTGCACAATGCTACTTGTTTGCCAAAGTGCTATATTAGACTTAAGTGGGCACCGAATCCTCATTCACAAGAAGAGGCATCACTGTCCATTGCACACTCTCACCGTGCAAACCAGCACAGTCCTTCTGCATGGTCAACACTTAAATGTGGTCTGACCATTCTAAAATTTGCCCCCAGGTGCAGAGGTACATTCTAGGGCTGAGTCTAGCAAGTGTTCTGGTTCCAAAGGGAAATACTGACCTTTTGGGAGTGCTTGTGAGTATCAGTCAATACTTCATCAGTTTCTGGTGATTTCACACTTCCAACATTTTTTCGTTACTTTCTGGGACTTTTTTGTCACTTTCCTTAATTTCTGAAAATTTTCCGAAAGTTTTACAGCAGTTTTACAGCAGTTTGGGCAATTTTCAGTACTTCCCCAGTGCTTAGCTGACATGTTTTCATCTCCACAGCCCCTGGTGGTGCAGACAGGGCACACACCGGGTTTGGGACTGGCCTGTGGCAGCCCCGTTCAATGTGCAAAACATATCGGAAAATGGCAAAAACAGCGAGAAAGCCAGTAAGTTTCTGTGTTGTGCAAATCTTTGGTGCATGCCCTGCTTCTGACAGAAGCAGCACTCTCCCACATTGAAAGGAGCAACCTACTGACCATAGTTATGCTGCAAAGCGATGCCTTTTACTGTCAATGAGGACAGCACCTTGACAGCCAGCTTACATATGCACAATCCTCTTGCTAACTTGCTAACCTGAATGAATGACGATTGCACCTGGACAAATGTGTTTGAAGACACTGATGTACACACAGTCTAAGTGACTGTGTGTACATTACTTTTTTCAGGATTGGAGCCGTACTATGAATCAAACAAACATCGTTTCCATCAAGTATTTTATGTTATACTTTGCAACACCAAAAAGCAGAAAATCTTTTGTTCCATCCTTTTTTGAATGTAAATCTATTTGCCTTTACATTTAAAGGTTGAAGTGGACCGCTTCCAAGATACAAAAAGACTTTTGTATGACTATTATAGGGGAATGGAAGGCAAAGACCCAACTGAGACAAACCAGGACTTTACTCGAATCCCACTGGTAGATCTTGTTCCTTTAGAACAATATGTGGATGAAGGGAGAAAAAGAAGGTAAAGTCTGCATTGCCAGGTTGAATTAATTCATTAAATTCTATTACAAATTATTTATATAGTATGCTGGTGTGTTCATGGATTAGATTTTAAAAACAGAAATGACACTTCCATGTACAGAGGTAATAATTCGAGGTAGTGCTGAAGTGGCAACTGCTTTTTCCACCCCGCTATTTCATTCCACCATTTGGGAAATGCCCGTGACTTTACGCAGCTTTTTGAACGGCATTCTGCTAATTCCACTGGCATTCCGCTAATTCGGAAACTGTCAGAACATTTTCGGAAACTGTCAGAAGAAACGCTGTTCCGCTACTTCGCAGTGCTGGTGGAAATTGTGGAAGATCGAAACTGTCAGAACAAACATTTTTCCGCTATTTTCAGAGCCAGTGGAATTAGCGGAATGAAAGTAGCGGAAGTAGTGGAATGAAACTAGCGGAATGAACGTCTCTTATCGCACCGTGCCGCTCGTTGCGGAAGAGCTTTTTCTGGTGGAAAAGGCTGCCGAAGCGGCTTGCCTTTTCAGTCCTAATTCCAGGATAGGTAAAGATACTGGAAAAAGGAGAGTCCAAGCTCTCTCTAAAGTACCGCCTAAGGTTCTGAGATTAAAAACTGCTATGCCAAGATCCCTTCTCTTGCTGCTTTGTCCTGCATCAGCAAAGCAGCCAGAAATTCTTCATGGCTAGACCACTAAGGATTCCCTCACTAAGGATGCACTCTTCTAAATATTATGTTCAATTCTGGACACCCTGCTGGGCTGCTTTAATCTAAACCTAGGTGCTCACAGTTAAATGTAGGCGCTTGGGAGAACAGAGCATGTCACTTTGGATTGTGAGCACCTGGGCTTAAATTAAAGCGGCCCTGCAGGGTAATGCCGGTACGCTCAGTAACGGCATTATCGGATACCGGATTTACTGGCACGCCCACCCCTACTAAAGGCAGTCCGTGACGGGGGCTTCACAAGCATCCCTTGAGCCGCACACACCCTCCATCTTGTGGTGAAGGACGCTCTGGGCTTGGGGGAGAAGGGGATTAAGCCAGGCACCCTTAGCTCCCTGGTTGACCGGGGGAGGAAGCTGGCGGGGTTCTTCAACTGCAGCGTGAAGGGCAGCGAGTTCCTCCGGGAGAAGCACGCCGAGCAAGGATACCCGGTGCACCAGCTTCCACGTCTTCCCTGCTCCCCTAAGCACCTTCGTCCCTTCTCACTTGCTGCCCCACATTCCTGGAACTCCCTCCCTGTCCACATCCGCCTTGCCNCGCGTTGGAGCTCCTAGGCAAACCAAGACCCAGGTTCATTCCCTCACCCGTCTCAAGGAACCCTCAAAAGAGCATGGCCATGTCCAAGGAGATAGCCAGATTGCTGGATACGGGGACGATAGAGGAGGTTCCCTTCCACAAGAGAGGCCTAGGCTTCTACTCAATAATTTTCTTAGTTCCAAAGAAGACCGGTCAGTGGAGAGCTGTTTTGGACCTAAAGGCCCTGAAGAAATATAGAAGGCCACAAAGGTTCAAGATTACAGGACCACAGGCATGGTTCCGTTTTGCTTTCAACAGGAGACATTGGCAGTATCGGGCCCTCTCCTTTGAGCTATCATCAGCGTCCTGGACATTCACAAAAATTCTGGTAACTCTGGTAGCAAATCTTCACCAGGAGGGGGTTCACGTTTTCCCATATCTGGACGACCTCCTGATCAGAGCTCCATCGCAGGAGAGAGCGTCCAGGGATTTGAACAGGGTGGTCTCCTATCTCAGAGACCTCGGCTTCATCACGAATCTGGACAAGAGCCTGCTAACACCGACTCGCAGGTTGGAACACCTGGGAGTCATATTAGATACAACCTCAGACACCATGTTTGTCCCAGAAGAGAGAAGGGAGAATATCCACTCCCTCACTCATCTGGTGCAGGCCATCCAGAAATTAAGGCTCAAGACTCTGGCAAGGTTGCTGGGTCTGATGTTGTCATGCTGCTGCCAGGTCCAGTGGACTTGTTGCAACTTACGCCCCTTGCAGCGGCTGCTCAGGCCTTTCCAAAAAGAGCTCACCCAAGGGGAAAATGGTTGGTTGTCAATCCCAGACCACCTCAAATCCTCCATGTCCTGGTGGTTAAACCCCAGCGTTTTCAATCTAGGGGTGCCACTAACGGGACCCTCTCGGCGGGTGGTAACCACTGACGCCAGCCTGAGGGATTGGGGGGCCCACATGAGGGGACGTTCCATCCAGGGGCTATGGTCTCCGGAGGAACGTTCCATGTCAATAAATTTGTTAGAGCTCAGGGCCATCCGACTGGCCCTGGAAAGATTTTTTTCCTTTGGTACAGAAGGTTCATGTCCTAGTCTGTACAGACAACACCACAGCCAAGGCATATGTGAATCATCAGGGGGCTCCCGATCTCCCCCCCTGCAGAGGGCATCAGAAAGATTGTTCAGCTGGGCTCAGCTCCATCTCAGCTCCCTAAAGGCCCTACACATAAAAGGGAAGGACAATCTCCAGGCGGATTGGCTCAGCAGGGAGACTCTGGACCCCCACGAGATGTCCTTGGTTCTCGGACCTCATGGAACTGAGCATGGAGGACCCTTTCCAGCTCCACCTGATCCTGGACCTCCTCTTGCAGGGCCCTCTGTGGCACAAGAATCTCAACTCTTTAAGACTGACAGCATGGAAGTTGAGAGCATAGCCCTTCGCAGAAGGGTTACTTGGTGGCCGTCCGAATAACGCTTTTACAAGCTAAGAGGCTGGTTACTAGGAGGTCCTACAGGGCTACATGGAGGGTTTTCTCCCTGTGGGCCCTGTCAAGCCTTCGGTCTCGCAGGTGCTAGACTTTTTGCAGTCTGGTTTGGAAAATGGTCTTAAGTATAACACTCTGGTGAGGCAGGTGGCAGCCTTGAATTCAGTCTGGTCCACCTTAGCCAACATGCAGCTGGCAAATCATAGGCACATCCGTCAGTTTTTGAGGGCAGCAAAACACCTTTCCCCACCAGTGGTGCATAGAAGCCCCTCGTGGGAGTTAAACCTCGTAATAGATGTCTTGACGAGGCCCCCCTTTGAGCCTTTAGCGCAGGTCTCCCTGTACATGCTGTCCCTGAAGGTGGCTTTCTTAATTGCAGTGACATTGGCCAGACGAATGTCGGAGCTGGGGGCCCTCTCGGTGGAGAGTAATTTCTTTGTGTTTCATAAACAGTTGGTCACACTTAGGCTAGATCAGGCTTTTCTCCCTAAGTGTAATTCCCTTTTCCATAGGTCACAAGAGGTGAGCTTACCGTCTTTCTGCCCCAATCCGGTGCACCCTACAGAGAAAAGGTGGCATACTTTGGACGTGTGCCGGGCTCTAAAGATTTACCTGGCGAGAACTCAAGGTTTTCGAAAATCCACGGCACTTTTTGTTAACCTGCGTGCTAGCACCCGGGGTACAAAGGCGTCAAAGATCTTGATTTCTAAATGGGTGAAGCAGGCAATTATAGAGGTGTACAAGGCTAAGGGTAAGGTTCCGCCCCTTCAGATCTGGCCTCACTCTGTTCGGGGAGCTGCAGCCTCCTATGCTTTTAAGACAGGAGCATCCTATGAGGAGATCTGTAGGGCTGCTACATGGTCCTCCGTCCATACGTTCGTCAGACACTATAAAATAGATGCCTACCAGTCAGCTCAGGCTGCTTGTGGGAGGAGAGTGCTACAGGTGGTACTGGACCCTCCTGGGGCTGTCTTTTCCCTCCCTTAGAGTATTCAGCTTGGGTATATCCCAGCCGGAGGACTGTCTGCTGCAGGGGGAGAAAAGAGAATTGGTCACCTACCTCGGTGAATTCTTTTCTTCCTCTGCTACACAGACAGTCCTCCAGACCCACCCAGAGATCAGGAGGGTTATGGGAGGGGAAAGTACCGAATTCAGGTCAAATTTGTTAGCACCCTAGTGCTCAAGTTATAAGGTTTGGGGTGATTTCAGAAGTTAAGGGTTATTGTTGGCATTATTAACAGTAGGCCTGGGGCAGTAGAGTTGTGGAGTTTTTTATTCCCAAACATGAGACTGCCGGTCCTGTGCTTTGGTACTCATGGCAAGTGCAGCAGGGGTAGTGCAGGAGGAGCATGCCCAGAATGGTCTACTGTGTTCTTCTGCCTCCTGCTGGTCAAAGGAGAGCTACCCAGCCGGAGGACTGTCTGCGTAGTGGAGGAAGAAAATAATTCACCGAGGTAGGTGACCAATTCTCTTTTCCCCATTGGCAGCAATGGGTAAAATGCAGCAAACACAGGTTCATACGTTTACATACCAGTCTGACATTTTTGCAGTTTGTGGTTCTGACTTTACAAGCCCAAGGAAGGGCCCAGTGGAGCCCAAAGGTTTGCGTACTTTCACTAACAGAAGTTGGTCCAATAAAAGATCGTCTGAACTACTTTGTCTTTACCTCCTTTTAGGGAAGGGCGGGATAAAAAATTAAATAAATAAATAGATTGACTTTATTGATAAAAGGTGCTTTTTTCCAAGGGCACTGATATAATTTTCAGTTGTAAATGGATAAAGGAATTTTTAAAGTTTCTTGTACTCTTCAATTACTTTTGTACTGAAACAGACATTTTAAAATTTCAGTTCTTATTGCTTTTTATGCCTTAGGACCTAAGAGATCGTCTCTGGGATATATGTGACAACAGAAAGGAGGAAGCAGAACAAGAACGCAGCGATATCATAAATGATTGCTGGTTAACAGATCAAATAGGAATCCTGATGAACCACTTCTTTTCACTTATGCAGGTCTGATAACATGAAAGGAAAACTTGGGAGACCCCGGTCTTTTAATTACAAGGGTCGACTTTTTGAATTAATGCATGGTCAAGGAACCTTGGCTTCGATGGGGACAATCCCAAACTCTTGCATGCACAGGATATGCGTGTGCGGTGCTCGTGCATGTGGCTTGCACGCAGGCTAACATAGCTGTGCATGCTTTCCACACGAGGGTTGCACACAAGATGTGCGCACGTGGTTTGCGTGAAGGGGGTGGGTTTGGGATCGAGCCCAGTGAGATTACACACACATACACAAATATCCTTACACTGGTAGGTTTGAGGCCTTCATTAGTGTTTAATATAGTCCTTTCTTAGGGGGGTGTCTGTTTAAAGTCGGCAATGAGAGAGTCAAGATCATGCATCTTTAGACCTTTCTGTCAACTCTTAGCCCAGAGATTCCCAAACTGTGGGTCAGGATTCCAAGTGGCAGTGTGCCATCTTCAGATGGAATTGTGATGCCAATTGATATTTGATATGCTTTGTGAGACTGTTGTTGCTATCCAAAGTCACAGAATTATATTTAAGTCTCAAAATGGAGTCACACAATCAAAAATTTGGAAACCACTATCCGAGGCAGAAAGGATTGAGAAACATATCATTATCCTGGTATAAATCTTGTTAAAATAAGTTTACAGATTATATTACATAGTATTTATATTTGCAGTTCCATTCTCTTAATTGTTGCCAGAAAATATATAGGGCTTTCATGCTTGCCAGGTATGTGGAGCCCCACAAAATTCCTGGAAGGCTTGCAACAGTAAAGTGATGCATGTCAGAGCTAGAATCAGTTTTCCGAAACTATTTCCTATAATAACCTACATGGGCAAGGATGGACAAATATATATAGGTCGTGTATAGGCAGATATAGATATAGCTAGAGATACACCCGCCCACACACACGCACACACACACACACACGTATATATAAAGACTCTGCTTTCACAGAAACAAGCTGTGTAAGAGAGAGCAAAATAATTATAATATATGAACAAATCAGCCCAAGAGTTGTTGGCGCCCTTGTTTCCTGGGTTTCGCATTTCTCAGTTACTTGGTTGTATTACTCATATCAACATTGCACATTTGTTTGTATTAATTTTTGTGCTGGTGACATAATTTGAAATTATATATACTTTTAAAAGTTAACAAAAATGTTTATTAAGAAGTTTTAAGATTTGTCATAAAATATAATTTTTTGGTCTGAAATTCTTAAGTCTGTGAAGCCTCAAACTTGTATGAGATCTTAGAACCTAACAAGCTTATAATAGATTTCTGTCCACCTTTCAGTGCTTTTCTGCACCAAGCTAAAGAATTTCTGTCCTAAACTTATGGCTCAGTGGTTGTTTTAAACAACGAGATTTTTATCCTATTTATTGTGAATGTGGTTTTGTGCATTTTCCCATGAATATACAGCACCGTTTTGTCAGTTGGACACTCATACATTACTGGTTTCGTAAATCAAAGCATGACAGGTGTTAATGTTTTGGGGCTGTACACTACTGTGAAGTTAGTAGATGTTTTGAATCTTGTAAAATCCACTTTTTAATGTTTAAATCCAGTTATTTAAGCAAATTTCCTTTGCTCCAGGCCATAATTAAGGGCTTTTTAATAACTGTTATTTAACAATTCCTTCAGCTGTGCTTAATAGCTATAATTTAAAAGTAAACTGCAGATTGGCTAATATGAATTTTGGTATGTGTATACTTGTTATTTATATTAAAAGTAAGTACACACTTTTCCCGTTCTCTGTCTGTGCCGCAGGCAGGAAGGCAGTTCTGTGCTGGGTGTAGCTCCTCTTCCCAGAGGCAGGATCCAAAGCCTTTGATTGGCAGCCTGGCCCTGGGGGAGGAACCACTCCAGCCTTGCCGCCCAGAACTGTTCCCGCCTCAAGCAAGAAAGGTTCAGGATCCATTTTTCTCTCCCCTGAGAGAGAGGAGTAAACCTTTAACTTCTTTATTCTTTTTCTTTCGCTTCTTTACTTTTATTTTATTCTCTAGGACCACTAGTTTAATTAGCTAGGGAAGAGGGTTGTTTTATCCCTTCAGGACCCTTCATAGGAGCAGGCTCCTTCCCCCCAGAACGCCCTCCTTTTTGAAGGAAGGTAGCCCGGGGTGTTGACCTACGTTTACCGGCTGGGAGATCCCCCGCTGGGAGAATTGCTGGCCAGTGTAACGTGGGCAAGTGGCCTATTTCTCACTTGCGACTGGTGGGTGAGGGATACAGTGACAAAAGGTTACGCCAGAGTTCCCATTAGAACCAGGACCCTTCTTCATTGCGGTTCCAAAGGCTAACTGCTTGACCAGACACCAAACCACGATCAGTGCCATCGAGCATCTCCTGCAAATAGGGGCTATAGAACCTGTTCCCCTGCGACAGAGGTATTCAGGTCTGTACTCCATATTTTTTACAGTCCCCAAGAAAAATGGAGACATTTGAGCCATCCTGGATCTGAAGCAGCTAAATTGTTTCCTGAAATGATACAAATTCAGAATGGAGATGCTATGCTCAACCCTCCTCCAGGATTCAGAAAGGGGCAAAGAGATCGGAAGGCTTCCAATATAACAATTGCTAGGTGGCTTAGGGGATGTATTTCTCTAACTTATACTTCAGCCAGACTACAGGCGGTGTCACAGCTACAGGCAGTGTAGGTGTCACACCCTTTTCCCTTCGTACTGTGACTGCCAGCGTGGCTTTGCTTCAGGGGGCCACAACAGACAATATTTGTAAGGTAGCATGTTGGTCATCTGTCCACCTTCACACGTCAAAACAATATTAACACTTGGGCTTTGGCACGTGCTGCTTTTGGCCACAGGGTGTTCCTGAGAGTCCTGGTGTGAACTCCTTAGACAGAGAAGTTGAAGGAGAATTTGATAAACCTAATTTCCCGCCCTAGTTGGTGGATTTTTGGGGGTACTGCTTGGTATATCCTAGCACAGGACTGCCTGCCTGCAGCACAGAGAGAGAAAGGAAAATTTGGAGACTTAACCTGGTGAATTTTCCATCCTGTTTGTTCCGCAGGTGGGCAGTCCGACCCACTCATTGTTTTTTTATCTCCTTAAACTTACTGCTTTTTGTCCAGTTCACACAGTATTCATGGGAGGTCACTCCTGGACTCTTAGACAGTCAGTTTGACACTGTTGGTTCTCAGGTTCTCTTTGATTAGTCATAGCCTTGTATGATTAGGAGTTCCTATATTCTTTTTTCCTAAGCTTTTGTTCTTGAGCTGTTCTTTGACATTTTTGGTGTATTGTAAGCTTTGACAGTCTCAATTTTGGGGGGCAAGGCCAGAGTGGCTCCTTCCCCAGGCTCAGGTTGCCAATCAAAGGCTTTGGATACTGCCTTCTATCTCTGGGGAGAGGAGCTACACCCAGCACAGGACTGCCTGCCTGTGGCACAGACAAGAAGGAAAATTCACCAGGTAAATCTCCAAATGTTCCTTTTTTATATTGATACAAAGCTTAAAAATGCATGTGCTAAAATTTGAAACTCAAATTCTGATAATTTACTCATTCATCCAGATGCACAGGTAGGCTGTGCACAATGCTACTTGTTTGCCAAAGTGCTATATTAGACTTAAGTGGGCACCGAATCCTCATTCACAAGAAGAGGCATCACTGTCCATTGCACACTCTCACCGTGCAAACCAGCACAGTCCTTCTGCATGGTCAACACTTAAATGTGGTCTGACCATTCTAAAATTTGCCCCCAGGTGCAGAGGTACATTCTAGGGCTGAGTCTAGCAAGTGTTCTGGTTCCAAAGGGAAATACTGACCTTTTGGGAGTGCTTGTGAGTATCAGTCAATACTTCATCAGTTTCTGGTGATTTCACACTTCCAACATTTTTTCGTTACTTTCTGGGACTTTTTTGTCACTTTCCTTAATTTCTGAAAATTTTCCGAAAGTTTTACAGCAGTTTTACAGCAGTTTGGGCAATTTTCAGTACTTCCCCAGTGCTTAGCTGACATGTTTTCATCTCCACAGCCCCTGGTGGTGCAGACAGGGCACACACCGGGTTTGGGACTGGCCTGTGGCAGCCCCGTTCAATGTGCAAAACATATCGGAAAATGGCAAAAACAGCGAGAAAGCCAGTAAGTTTCTGTGTTGTGCAAATCTTTGGTGCATGCCCTGCTTCTGACAGAAGCAGCACTCTCCCACATTGAAAGGAGCAACCTACTGACCATAGTTATGCTGCAAAGCGATGCCTTTTACTGTCAATGAGGACAGCACCTTGACAGCCAGCTTACATATGCACAATCCTCTTGCTAACTTGCTAACCTGAATGAATGACGATTGCACCTGGACAAATGTGTTTGAAGACACTGATGTACACACAGTCTAAGTGACTGTGTGTACATTACTTTTTTCAGGATTGGAGCCGTACTATGAATCAAACAAACATCGTTTCCATCAAGTATTTTATGTTATACTTTGCAACACCAAAAAGCAGAAAATCTTTTGTTCCATCCTTTTTTGAATGTAAATCTATTTGCCTTTACATTTAAAGGTTGAAGTGGACCGCTTCCAAGATACAAAAAGACTTTTGTATGACTATTATAGGGGAATGGAAGGCAAAGACCCAACTGAGACAAACCAGGACTTTACTCGAATCCCACTGGTAGATCTTGTTCCTTTAGAACAATATGTGGATGAAGGGAGAAAAAGAAGGTAAAGTCTGCATTGCCAGGTTGAATTAATTCATTAAATTCTATTACAAATTATTTATATAGTATGCTGGTGTGTTCATGGATTAGATTTTAAAAACAGAAATGACCTGTCTCTTATACACATCTAGATGTGTATAAGAGACAGGCCTACCGTTGCGTTGGCTCTGCCTACCATTGGCTCCGTTTACCATTGGCTTAGCCCTGCCCACTTCTGGCCCTGCCCTCTGCTCCACAAATTTGCATAAACTAGTATAAAATAGCACATGTACACAAATGTCCTCTTTTCTGCAGATGCTTTAGTGGCCACCCTAGTCAGAGAGCAGCCCATTCCAACCTAGCTCTGCCCCTGACTGGACCCCCAAAACTGCTTGCTACATCCCACACACTGCAGCCCCTGTAGTGCAAGAGGCGATTCTGCTTTCAGCACTTCCGCTCAGTCTCCGCATGCAATATTGCCAGCCCTCCCCTTTAAATCAGGAGGCTTATGAAAGATACATGTTGCAGGTGCGGCATTGGTTCCAATGTAGCCCTGCAATGGGTATTTTTCATAAGCCTCCTGATTTAAAGCGGAGGGTTAGCAATACGGTCACATGCCACAACAGGACAGGGTCATTGGGTTGGATTCCAACCCTCTGCGTGTGTGGCTTATGTGCTTTCACACGGCTTGCGTGCAGGCCATAATCTGCAGCATGGGTGCATGCATGGTCTGCGTGGGGGTTGCATGGGTGCATGCATGTGCACTGTTTGTGTGGGGTTTGGGATCAAGCCCATTTGTGCCCCTTCCTCACAACTTGGGCCCCAGGACAAATGTCCCTCCTGTCCCTATGGCTGCTACGCTAATGGTTCCAGTTCAAGATCTCAGAAATTAAGTTTTTTCAGGATATGTTGGTTTCACTCAAAACTTAAATACACAGACCTAGGATTCATATTTCAGATATGGAACTCAAAAAGGTCTTTTTTGCATTGATTTGTCTTTTGCTGAAACCCAAAGGCACAGCGCTAATATTTTCTTTCTTTTGCATTGCTTTTTTAAAGAATTCCTGTGGTTCCTCGTAGAGTCCCATCTCCTGAAACAAGCATCTTCAAGCAGAAAAGCAAGGCAGTTCCGTTGAAAGGTGGTAAGGAAGAGAACTCAGCTGAAAACCTACTACTTAATTTTGGGGCAGATGAGAAGCTGATCATTGATACATGGACTGCTGCAGCAGCAGCAATATCTAGCATGGTAAGAAGAAATAGTTTGGTTCCTACATTTTAAAGATTCATTATTTGCTCAGCATTTAGGTAGGAGCTGGTGGACCTGTGGGGTTTCCAGCTTTCCATGATAGAGTGCCTGAGCTCAAGACCTGGACCTTTCAGGTGGCCTTGAACAAATCATTCTTTCTCTACCTTAGTTCCAGTGATAGACCAAGTCCCTTTCACTGTATTTCTCTTACACATGGTATGTACTGGATGGTCTCTTGCTGTCATGCATGAGGGACATGTAACAGGCAAAGCATTTAGGTCCAAATACTGCCAGTCACTTCTTGACCTAAATACAAAGCAATGTGTTGAGTGTCTCAGTTCTCTGTCTTGTCTTCCACCCTGAAGCTGAAGTATTGTTTTCAGCCCTAATACCCCATTCCTCTAAATGAAAAAACGATAGGGTAAGTATAAGAGCAGATCTCCTGCCACTCACCATTCTCACCTGTGCCCTTAATTGTGTCAGCCAGAGAGATGCTATGGAGCATAGGTCTGACTGCATTCCCCATGGAGCACTCGTGCCTAAGCATGTGAAGGAACTCCACTTGCTGTGTAGATTTGTTTCTTTCTTAATTCATATTTTGCTCATAGCTTTCCTAAAATTGAGAATCAGTTAGTAGCTGCAGCTATTGAAATACTCTGCTAACTAGCAGTGCTCCAGCAGAGCTTTTCCAGGTGGTGCGTGTTGGAAATGCAAGGACTGTGAGATCATTGCATCCATTTGCCCAATGCAGAGTTTACAGAGGAGTGTGAGTAGCTAATCATCAATAAGCAGGCAGGAAGCATACTTAAGTTTAAGTAGCTTTATTAGGAAATACATGTAGGATAGGAAAGACCTACATCTATGCTAAGTCCTAAGACTAGGTGTGTTCAAGAGGGAGGAAGGAAGCTCTCTGAGACGCAAAGAGATGAGAAATCTCCTGGAGGAGGAGATTGACCAATCGGGTCCTGACAGGAGTACGACAGATAGGATGGGGGAAGGGTTCCCTGATCTGTCTGTCTACTCCTGGTGTTTCTAGCAAACAAACAGGATGAGGTGCTTAGAGGGGATGCAACCAAAGAAATGTATTTCCAACAGTGCGGGGACTGGTCAGTCCGGTGTCCCTCCGCCTTGAAGTAGTCATCTATTGCTCGCTGTGACATGTTTGTGGATTATTTTGTGGATAAAATCACTTGGATTCACCATGACTTAGATTCCACAATTAATACATATGGGGAACTGGAGGTTATCGAAGCCTCGTCTTGTCCGGGTTTGTGGGATCAATTTCAGTCGGTAACACCTGCTGATGCGGTTGGTGTTCTTGGGGCTGTTAGGGTCACATCTTGTGAATTAGATCCTTGCCTGTCCTGGCTGATTAAATCTTGCCTGGAGACAATGGGGCTGTTGCTGGCTAGGGTGATCAATGCCTCCCTTCGGGAGGACAGAGTGCCGGGCTGTCTCAAGGAGGCAGTGGTTCGGCCTCTGCTCAAGAAACCATCGCTTGACGTTGACTCCCTTGCCAGCTGTTGGCCTGTCTCTAACCTTCCCTTTTTAGGGAAGGTTATTGAACGGGTAGTGGCTCAGCAGCTGCAGGGACATCTTGACTGTGTCGGTTATCTGGACCCGTCTCAGTCGGGCTTTTGTCTGGGGTATGGCACCAAGACTGCGCTTGTGGCTTTGGCGGATGATCTGCGCCAGGAAATGAACCGGGGTCATTCAGCCCTGTTAGTTCTATTAGATCTTTCGGCTGCATTTGATACAGTTGATCACGAGATGTTGGTGACGCTCCTGCGGGACTGTTCTTGAATGGTTCCGCTCTTTCCTGACCGGTAGAATGCAGCAAGTGGTTCTTGGGGAGCTTTTTCATCATACCGAGACCTTTCGTGTGGAGTCCCGCAGGGTTTGGTTTTGTCCCCTCTCCTGTTCAATGTATACATGCAGCCACTCGATTATGTGATCAGGAGGTTCAGCGTGCGGTGTTATCAATATACTGATGACACCTAGCTGTATCTCTCGTTTTCAGCAGACCCAGGCCTTGCAGTCTCGGTGCTTACTCAGTGTTTGACGGCTGTGGAAGACTGGATGAGGACTAACCGACTGAAGCTGAATCCCCACAAGACAGAGGTGATGTTGGTGGGCAAGGCGCTGGAGATGGTGGCCCCCATTATTGATGGGGTCTGCCCTCCATTGGTATCCCAGGTACAGAGTCTGGAGGTGCTCCTCGTCGCGCAGCTCTGCCTGGATGTCCAGGTGGAGGCTGTGGCGAGGTGTGCCTTTCGCCAATTACATCTGATGCGACGACTTCAGCCATTTGTCTCAGGCTCTGACCTGGCCACCATCATCCATGCTTTCATCACCTCTAGATTGGACTATTATAACGCGCTCTATGTGGGGCTACCCATGGTGACGGCTCGGAAACTGCAGCTGGTACAGAATGCGGCGGTCCATCTTCTGGTAAGATTGGGCCGCCAGGAGCACATTACACCAGTGCTCTGCTCTCTGCACTGGCTGCCGGTGGTTTTCCAGGCCCAATTCAAGGTGTTGATATTGGCCTATAAAGCCCTAAACGGCCTAGGTCCCACCTGTCTGCGGGACCACCTCACTCCCCGGGTGTTGGACCGACCCCTGCGGTCATCGGGGGTGCCCTGCTCAAGGTCCCCCGAGTCTTCCGGGGGACCACGCAGGGGAGAGTGTTCTCGGTGGCCACTCCATGGCTGTGGAACTCCCTTCTGGTGGAGGCCCGGTTGGCCCTGGATCTTCCCTCTTTTCGGCGAAGTTGTAAGACCTGACTGTTCCACCAGGCATTTGGCGGGGGAGATGGGTGAGGGGGTGGGTTGTTGGGTAGGGATTATTTTTCTTTTTGTCCTCCTTTTAGTTGTTTTAAATTGTTGTTTTAATGTTTTAAGGTTTTGTGAATTGTAAGCTGCCCCGAGCTGCCTGTGGCAGGAGGGGCGGGGTAACAACATTTTAAAAATAAAATAAATAAATAAAATAAACTATAATTGATTTGCTTAGTGAAAAAAAAGTCTCATAGTTTTTTACAGATGCTTTAAAAGTCAGGTCTGGGATCAGTGTCCAGATCTCTTTCTACTAACGAATAATCGGGCTGAAGGCTTTCTTCACCTGCGTGCAGCTTCATGACATAGTACTCCGAGTTCTTTCCTCTAATGTAACTATTTTAACACAATTATCCCCAGTTCCTTAACCCCAAATTTATCCTCTGAGGACATCCTTCTCTGCTTTTGCACTCTGTTTAAAAGCTTTTGCTTTTGCACTCTGCACTCTTTTCACTCTGCACCCTTAATATTTGTATAATATTTAAGCTGTAATCTTGCTACATATTCTGTTTTCTTTACTCACTGTCTATGAAGTTCAAATTATCATGTTTATGTGTCAATGTTGAGAAGCAACAATGAATTGGGAAAGGAAGATGGTTTGTTGAAATTATTGTTAGTATATTGTTTAATAGTGAATACTTCAGTTGAAATGTGATTATTAATATTAAGGTTACTGCTGAAATACAATCAAAAGAAGCAGAAGAGGAAAAAGAACGCCTGCAGCAAGAAATGAAAGAAAAAGAACGTCTGAAGTCTCAAGCAGCTGCTGGGGGAAAAGGTGGAGGAAAGGATGCCAAAGATGCCAAGAAAACAAAAACTCCAAACAAAAAGAAAGGTAAAGAAGGCTTGTGCTCATCTTTTAAAACACTGAATCCAGAAACTCGCATCATGTTAAAGTGGGAAAGCCTGCCCTCCTGTGCAATGACCTCTGTGTTAGTGACACCCATGGGGACTGCATGTGAGAGCTGCATCCGAGCGGAACATTTATAAAGTAGTTGGATCTGAGGCGTTCCAGCTAGAGCCCTGCAGAGTCTACAGCTGAAACAGGTAGAAAATTTTGAACCCACAGGTTATATATCCAAAATTTGGAGTGGCCTTTCAGGTGCCAGATTAGAAACTACATACCAAAACTGGTACCCGACTACACAAAATATCAGGTATTACTGTTACCGATTTTCCATTTTACCGAGCTGTGTAACTATTTTAGTGTGTTTCTGAACTTACCTAACCATTTACCTAACTCTTAAAGTAGCACCCAATGGAAAATAGATAACAGCAAACAGGTAACTTGGTGACAGTAATTCAGGTAACATAGAATCATGGATTTGGAAGGGACTTCGGAGGTCATCTAGTTCAACCCCCTGCTCAGTGCAGGAAATCCACATCTACAGCATCCCCAGTTGGGTACTTAAACAGGTACCATGTAATGCCTGATCTTCCTGAGAAGGGACAGGTGCCACAGTTTTGATGGCTATACCCATTTTGGCAGGTACCAGTTTCAGCTCTACTGCAGACCAAATTGAGCTTGACAGAACCTGTCAGGTCCTGTTAGGCTCAGATCATTTCAGGAACTTTTCTGGCCAAAGTCTTTTGCTCCCCATGAATGAGGCCCTGCTCCCATGAAGTGCCCTGACATCAAAGCACTGTGAATGGGTGGGGCCATACCAGGAGAAGGGTGGAGTTAAGGCATTCCACCACCCTTTTTCTGATGTGCCATGACCCCCCCACCCCCCCGAGTGCTTGATGACACCGTTTCCAGTGGAGGTGGAGCTATGCCTGAAATTTCCCCCGCCCCATTCCTGAAATGACCTTGCCCTTCCAGACTGGCATGACATCATGGTGCTAAGTTGGGGTGGTTCTAGCCTGTTACATTGGGCCTGAGCTCAGGAGAGTCTGGCTGCATTGGGCTTGGGTTGGACCTGATATGATCCAGCTTGGACCTGGCATGGGGTCTGATTTTTGAGCCTGAGCAGGGCACTAATTCTGTCCCCTTCCTGCTGCCTCACACCCCACTCCTGTCCAGAGTATGTGCACAAGAGGCAGCGTAGAAATAGAGGGGCTGGTGCCTCCTGCCATACCTCCTAATTCTCCCTGATATTATGGGATATCCTAGATTTTTCATGAGTTCCAGAACCATTGGATGAGTGTCCTGGATTTTGAAGGATATCCTGAGGTTCCTAGGACTTCCACTAGTTTTGTTTTATAGGAATGTAAAGAAGGTAACAGAGGAAACACAAAGGCTATCTCTCCCCCAGATTTTACAGGACTTTTAAAGAGGAGGTGTTCTGGATTTTATGTGAATTTCAGCAGTTTTGTTCCACAGGGTTTTCTTGTTACTAATGGTAACAAAAAGAGGAGACACACGGATAGGCAACAGACTACTCCTGGCATGACAGCTACAAAGCCTAGCTACCCAGCCACAATGCTATTGCTGCTGTGGTACCATTAGAACAGAGAGCTAGCTTATTGGGCAATATGCAGAATTCTTCTCCAAGTGGTGTAATAAAATGCAGGAGCCAGCCCTTCTTCCTGTACCTCTGGGGTTAGAACTGGGGACGGGTGATTGGCAGGTCATGTGTTCAAACATTGTGATTTCTTTCACTTTTAACTTCTTTTTAAAAAAATAATACAGCAAACATTTCAGCCACACTTCCATGTTAGGCAATGGGCTGTTTGCATAGCCCTAGACTATGGAGAGAATCCACAGAGAGTTTCATTGATCAGAAAATCCACAAAGGAGACTTGTGAAATGCGGGAAGACTATCAGGGGACAGGGTTGTGAACCTAACAGCGCTTATTTGTAGGGTGGAGTGATATCATGTAGCTGTGGGCAGTGCTATGAGAGAAGACCAAGGATTTAAATGTGTGACTCCTTTCCTTTTTAAAGATTGCTTGAAAGAAAGAAAGAAAGAAAGAAAGAAAGAAAGAAAGAAGAGAATATTCTAGTCAAGCATCAAAATTAGACAATAGGAGATTTTAAATTTGCACAGATTTACATAAATGACGTATACAGATTTAATGCAAATTATGTCCCACTTTTAACTGTCATGGTTCCCATTTCAGAGTCAGAGGTTGAGAGATATGCCTCCCACCTCAATTCCTTTACTGCTCTCCTTTGTACTTTCACTCCCATTCTGCAAATTGACGAACTGGTAGGGGTGTGCAGAAGGGACCTCGTTCATTTTAGTTTTCAAAAATCCATTCACTTTTGAGTTTTAGTTAAATACCCATATGCTTTCATAATATTTTTCGTATAAAAACGATTTTAAAAATAATAATAAAATCATTGCACATCCGCAAAATGACAGCCAAACTGTTCTGCACATGCATGCCCATTTCCAAAATGGAAAAGCTGCCACCATTTTGGAATGGTGCTGCCATTCTGCTAACACTGGTGTTAACACTACTGCCACCATTTTGGAAAAGGGCGCATGCACAGAATGCTTTGGTGGCAATTTTGCACATACGCAATTATTTATTTATTTTTAAAAATGAAAATGAATTGCATGCCCCCTACTACCTGGGCCATTCCACAAATTAACTATCTGGGACTATTGGGAATAAGTGGTTTATGGCTCATGGCCTAAGTATATTATGTGGTTATACTTTCTTTGTCTTATCAGAGAGTGATATCAGGTTCATTTGACAAGGCCTATTTTCCATTAGATAAGTTGTTTCATCCTGGGTCCAAAGAATATAAAGTGATAATTTTGGTCAGAATAGTCTGTTGTCCTTGCAGGAGCCGGTTCTCCAACACTCGTGGCTGAAGTCACTCCCATTCCTTTATCAGCAGAAGAAATAAAGAAACAGGAATTGAAGGTTAAAATGAAGCAGGAATTTTTCGGTGTCCTTGAACATGAAGGTATGCATTGATTTTTTTATTAGCTACAGGGTAATGGCTGTGCATCGTTCCTAATCTGGATTTTGAAGTAGCTAAAAACGACAAGAAAATGCTCTCTTAAGGTTTGCTGAATACACAGGGAATCAATAGACCTCCTCTCTAGTGCCTAATAACACAGTGCACATGGGCCCATTGTCCCTAAGGCCAGGCATGTTTCACTTGTTCATAAGGGGGAGATGCTCCCCTGATTGAGTAGAGCTTGAAGAGCAACTAGCTCTGTTGTCACTGAACAAATTTCCCAGCCTGATGTGGTGAAACACCAGAGCTCACCACACACCGAGTGCAGCTGATCCTTTGCCTTCAGCTGCCAGGGGAATGGTGCAGCAGCTGACAATGAAGGGTTCACTTATGTATGGTAGACAGGACCAACCTTACCACAGGACAACCTGGGGCATACCTCTCAACCGCTGAACTCTGAAATGAGGGACAGTGACTCTCAAAATGCAGGACAAAGTGGGACATAATGTGCATAAATTTTGCATATATGCAAATTAAAAGTTGCCTATTACTTGACTATGAGGCTGACCTAAAAAAAAACACATTTTTTTTTTTAAAAGAAAGCAGTCTTATACAACAACCTCATTCATAAGCCAGACTTAAACCCTTGTCCTGCCAGTCTTTATGCCCAAGCTCTATCACAGTATCTCCCTTACCTGCTTGGCCTCCAGGCTCAGTCTCATGCCTAGTGAGTTTTACAATTTACACAGCCCACCCTCTGACATTAAAGCTTTTTCCTCACTCCATCCAATGCTTCTGTGTGGATTCTCTGACAGATGAGATGTTGTGAAGATTTTATCATGGGCAAGTGTTAGCAATAGCCCATTACCTAACAGAAGCTGGTCAGAAATATTTTTTTTAATTATTTTTAAAAAAAACCTGAATCACAACATTAGCCCCTTACAAGCGTTGGATTTGAACACCCTAGCCAGAAGAGTTTTTCAAAAGAAATGTTTAGAAATTATAGCTCTACATTGCTCCAATGGAGGTTTGTTTGGTTTTTTTTAATTCTCAAACTGACCATTTTCTCCCAGATGTTGTAAAACCCTGTCCTTCTGCCTGAAAGTAGAAAAGTCATTAATAAGTCAGAGAACACAATAGAAAATTCCTTATCTCTCCTATGGGAGGGGCTGCTGCCTGGGGCAAATTATTTGGCTGGTCTGGCTCTTTAAGACTGGAGAATTCAACTCATTGTAACACAGATGACTTGCAAAAATCTGGGACTTTACAGTAGTTTTCTGGGACTGTGGGACAGATAACAAAAGAGGTGTAAAATCAGGGATGTTCTGAAAAATCCAGGAGACTTGAGAGGTGCCCTGGGCCCAGATGCCCCAGAGTGGCCCCTCTTTCATCAGGGCAGGGTGTGAGGGTCCCATTCACTTCCAGAGGGACCCAAACATGACCACTTTTAGTACCCCCTGGAGAGTGCCCCCAAGGGAGAGGGGCCGCCAGAAGTCCCAAATTTTATCTTTGCCCCAGGCCCAGCCAATTCTAAGACTGTCTCTGATGGTAGGTTCAGTGGTGTATCAAATGGATGGGGCAAGCGGAGCGACTGCCCCAGGATCTGGACATTCTGGGGGCCCAGTGCATTTTGAGAGTGCTGAGAGAAGGTGAGACCATGAGGTTCTAAAAGTGGTCCTGTCTCCTGCCCGCCAAGCTCCACTTTTCACTCAGAGTGGAGCAGCCCCCAGAGGCACACACCTATGCAGCACCTTGCAGTACCGCCCCTGTCTGCCACTCACTTCCAGTTCATGACACATAAGTTGGGCCCTGGACTGGGCTTGTCCCAGAGCCCTTTTAAACCTAGCTACCCCACTGGGTGGGCTTCGAGATCAGGCAGTGGAGGGGGCATGATGCCACACTCCATTCTGTCATGTCCTGTAGCAAGGGAACATAATGAGGCATGAACTCTATTGATTGTGGAGAGCTCCATACTCTGCACTGGTAAGGGATCCAGCTGCCCTGCTCAAAACCCTTTGCATTTCTGCATCCTGCTGCACTAGTGCAAACCTTTAACTTTCACATGCTGTTACCACAATTACATTTACAGTTACAATAACTGGAATGACTGACTCATTAGGTGTCTCAATGTTAGTGTGTTAGCAGACACGCTCATGTGAAGAGAGACTGAAAAGATTGGAGTTGCTTACTTTAGAATGGAAATGTAAGAAGGCGCATGATAAAAGTAATGAATTAATTATTATTATTATTATTATTATTAGCATTAGCATTTGTATAGCGCCAGCTATGTACCTGGCACTTTACAGAACAATAAAATAGATATGGTCCCTGCCTACGGCTTACAATCTAGATATTGAGAAAGAAGATAGGGAGCAATTGCTCACCCTATCTCAAAGCACAAGGGAAAAGGAAATTCAATGAAACCATAAGATGGCAAATTCAAAACAGATAAAATGAAATATTTTTTCATAGACTGGAAAGTCTTGTTTGTATCCCACTCTCTCATCTCATCATTTTGGCTCTCCCCCCACCAGCCTGTCATCCTGCTGTGGTGCTTTCCCCCCACTTGCCAACCTGCCACCCCAATATAGTGCCTTTTCATCCACTTCCTGCACCCACGATTCCTGTCTGGTGCAGCTGTTTCCCACGGATTTTGCTACTGCTCCTCTGTGCTTTCCTGGCCACCTGACAACATATTAAACAAACAAACAAACAAACAAACACATAATTAGATAAGAATAAACAGAAGCCTTTATCATGCAGCTGTGTAAATGCAACTCCTCCCTCCCTCCCTTCCGGTACATTAACTTACCATTCTCCTCTGTCTTCCCCACCTCCTTTACGAAGGTGGCATCTGGGTCCTCCATGCCCTCCACCAAGACCTCCAGTGGCTCCTCGAAGAAGAGCTAGTTCTCAAGCTCAAAGGGGCACACCATGAGAATCAAGTTCTCCTTGTCTGTGTTGACCCATGATGGCTCCAGGGCATGGAGGGATCTCCGCCAGCGGTCAAGGTTTCCATGATGGGAGCGGGAGTGGCTGCAGCGGAAGCAGTTGCAGCAGGAATGGGCAGTGGGGGAAGCCATATCCCACCCACTTCTGACCCCTGGCGAAGGCACAGCCATACAGGCAGGATGCTATGATGGCTCCAAATATGCATAGGAACTGGTCCAGGAGTTCATTAGGCAGATGCTTGCCTCCCATGGTTGGAGGCAAAGTTTTTGTCCCAGATCTCCTTATAGCCTCTCCTCAAGTCCTGGCCCTCTGACAGCAATGGTACATGTCCCAAGTGTAGCCCTACTGCACCATTAGACTGAGATCTCCTGGAAGACTGCTTCATTCCTATAGCACTTCACCAATGCAGTTGGACCTTCTGCTCCCCTCATAGAGCAATAAAGGCCCTGGTATCTTCCTCTGTCCCGGAAATGCAGCATTGGTGGGCAGATTGGTATGCAACTGCTGTGAGTTGCACAGTGGTGGTAGATGTGCTGGATGTTGTCTTGTTGTTGGTATTAGCCATGACTCCAGCAATGGTAAGTGTCTGCAATTCGTTCCTCGGAATGCAATGGCTTAGAAAGAACAAGCATCGGGAACGTAAATGCATGTTTGAATTAGTGTGTTGGGCTTTTAAGGTGGATGTTACATGAACGCCAGGCAGACCTGTATCCAGGCAATGCTGCAAACAATCTAATTTATTGCAGCACCTTCTGAAATCAAATTTTGCTCTTGCTGCCAATGCTGTAGAATTTTAACATACGTATTCTAGTATTTGTGTTTGTGCAAACTGAGTGACTTTTGGAAAATAAAATATAAATACAAATAGAACTATAAATAAAAATAAAAATATAAACTTGGGGAAAAGTTAGGTACCTAACTACAGGTTTTATCACGTAACGTTAGGTCCACAAGCTTGAAAACTGGTGTCAGAGTGTATAAATGTTATCTATTCTGAACTGGCTGTTTTAACAGGGGAAGCTGTGAAATCTCGCCTTGAGCTGATAAAAATAAAAGCACTGGCATTTGTTGAAAATTTAGCAGCAAAAGCAGAAGAAACTTACAAAAATATGGAAAAATGGCTTGGCGAGAGGTTTCTGGCTGAAATGTCCAGGTAATGTGGGACTAGTTTTTTATAAGATCTTTGTATCCTGTTGAAAGAGAAAACCTATAAGAAGCCTGAGGAAAGTAATATTAGGGAATAAGACAAATGGAAGTAATTTGTTTTTAAAAAAATATTTAGAAGATAGCAATTTAATTTGTTAATGTTCTACCCTTATTGTATGGAACTTGATCTTGCTTTATGACATTGTTGATGATGGCCTCAGCTTTCCCTAAAATGGGTACAACCAAGGGCCAACAAACTTGGATGCGGAGGGCTTGAAAGGACAGCCCCCAGACGTGGCCAAGGGCTGGCAAGCGTGGGGAAAAAGGCTTGAGAGCATAGCCCCCCATTATGAGCAAGAGGGGGGCTTGTAAGACAGAGTAAGGATCGGGCCCAGCCACCATGGAACCCAGCAGAAAGTAGGTCACTCATGTGAAATACCAGCCTGAACCTGGGGGAAGAGATGATAAAGGAAAATGCCTAGAGTAAAGTATGGGGCCATTAAGAGGCATTCTTCCTATTCAGTAGAGCACCGA